>JAQOWM010000080.1:0-30013 GCA_029041755.1 Resseliella maxima | reverse complement strand
GCTTTCGAGCTATCGGAAAAAATGTTTTCTCGCGAATTTTTTTTATTATGTTCATGGACTGGAACAAGCACCAGTTCCGAATCCAAAGTAGCTTTACGCGGTTTCGGAAACACATTGGAACTTTTTTGGGCAATTGTCCACAATGCAGATAAATCGTTCGACCAAAATGACTCTAAAAATTTCCTACAAGCGCTTATGAACCAAGCCAAAAAAAGAGTAATTTGTGGAGAAAAAAGAAAAAAATCGGCCGGCAAAAATAGGCCAAAAAATTTGGTTTACAAAAAGAAAAAATTGTGTACGGTAGCTGTTACGCCAAATGACGCTACTGAAGAAAATCAAGACAACGATCATAATAATGACAGTACAAACGCTGTTGTGCCAAATGATGCTACTGAAGAAAATCAAGACAATGTTGATAATGGTGGCAGTCCAAAAGCTATTGCGCCAAAAGATGCTGCTCAAGAAAATCATGACAATGTTGATAATGGTGGAAGTCCAAAAGCTGTTATAGAAAAATAAGATTGTTATAAACTTATAAAATTATTATAAAAATGTTGCCTTTAAAACATTTTAAAATAGCTTTGTACCAATATAATAAAATTGATACTTTTATTTTTCTTTTAAGAAGTAGACATTCATTACATTATAAAAAAACCGGTGTATACCAAAATATGCAATAAACGGTATACTGATCTAATGAAAGTGTAATAAAAGTCTTGTTTTTAATTCGCTTTAATACACAGTTAAAAAAGTGTTTTATAAGCATTTCTTTGATTTTTATTTTTTTTTTTCTGAGGTTTTCTTCATTCCAAGTTTACAGCTGATATAGTAAAGTTGAAAATAGACGCTTCTGAAGAAAAGAAAATTTGCTGTGAACAAGACATTATCGAAATGGACAAGAAAAGATAAAAGAAAGTGAAAGTGAAATTGTTTTTCATTACATTGCTTGGATTTTTTTTTAATATTTCAGCGATTTTGAACGCACTCAATCAATGATATCCATTAGGCGTCAACGAAAAAATCCTGTTATGCCAAGACCGATCGTTATCGTGAAAGAGGAGAAAGTAGAAGAAGACCAAGTCCCTGTCAAATTCGATTCAATGCCATTGATTCGTAATCCACAGGAAAAAATGCCAGTTGGTGATCTGCAAGAAAATAACATGGTTCGGACAATGCCGCGTTTTGGTGACTTCGGAATATCTAATTCGATTATGGAACATTCTTTATCAATGGAAAGAATCGTCAATCAGGCAATGAACGAGGTTTTTACAAATTCAAGTCAAAGCGCGAATCCAATGACAATGAGAAATGCTGTACATACAGCTCAATCGATGACCACGCTACCATCAACCAATGTCGGCTCACTTCAATCACGCAATGAACGAAGAAGTGAGTCGAAGCGCAAACCACATTTCCGGTGATCAAAACCCCCAAACTATGAGGTAAATTATAAAAAAACCTCCTTTTCATGGTTGATTCATTTCACTTCAATAATTGATTTGACGCATTTTTATTTACAGTTTTGGGCAATTGGTTTGGGTAATAAAAGAAAGCATCAAATCGCTCAAATTTATAGCCGAAAAGCTAGAAGAGGGAATCGATGCATATGTTCGTGGCATTTCACAAATCGGAGAGAGTTTTCATTCATTATAACCAATCTAAATTGATCTTATATTTGACGGTTTAATCGAAATTTTGTACATTTTGTGAATTTTTTTTTATCAAATAATAATAATGTGTAAAAGTCTGATTTCAATTTTCTCACAACAATTATTGTATCTAATTAGTTATGGTATTTTTCATAGGATACGCCACTAATATATGATTGTAAAGTACATTATATGAGTGTAATACAAAAGTGAATAAAATTGTTATAGAATACAACATTTTATGAGACTATTATAATGAGTTTCTCATTTTAAAAGACTTTATATACTCATTCCGCCATTTTTTCTCTAATTATTGAATTTTAAGAGTACATTTTAAAATTTAATACTTGTATAATGGTTTTATAAGCAAAAATTTATGAAAATTTTGTTAAATATTTTCCTAAAATGTAATTTTTTCGAGAGCGCATAAAATTTACAAAGGCAAAATGTCAAGTTTCACGATGAATTTTTATTCTCTTCAAATTTTTGATTTGGATATCATCAATTTCGAATAAAAATTATGTCCCTCATTTGTCGTATTGTATTTATTTCTTATGTATGGATTTAGTTCCAATTTTTCTGTCTTACTTCCTTTGGAATATTTTTATAAAATATTTATATAATAGCATATTCGAGAAAAGTATTTATGAAAAACTTTTATAATAAATATTGATAATTGTATAATATTTTCAATAAAATATGTATAAAATATTCATAAAATCAATCAAGTTTATTTTCAGAAGTCATGAAAGAGTAATGAAAGTCTTATACAATTTCGAATATTTCTGATAAACACGTTTTGAATCCTTTACAAAAGTATATATATATTGTGTTATATACTTATGCTAATAAAAGAACTCTCTTTTATAACAAATATATAATACACTTGTAATAAATGTTTATGAAGCTGATAGGCCCCGCCTTTTGTGCCCATTATCATTTGAAATCACTGTTAAGAAGTGTCATAAAAGCACTTTTATAAAGCAACAATCATTCTAAAACGATTCTTAACAATGACTTAAAAGCAGTTTGAGGGGAAATATGTTGCTCGGGAGTCGGTATGCCGAAACGTTTGAAAAATTTTTTTTGTATTGATTGAAATGAAATCATGAATTTCTTTTTCTTTATATGAAGATCTTAGATCAATATCTGTTGATTTTAACACTTTTTCTGATTTTTTTGACTTGACTAATGCAGAAACCATGATTTTTTTTTTCATCTGCTGTAATATTATTGTCAAAGAATGAAAATCCAATAGCTTCTTCAGATAAGTACCAAAGATGTTTACATATTTTGGATAAAATTACATTTGAAATTTCACTGTCAATGTCACTATAATCAATAGAATCTTTGATGAAATTAAGATCAAGCCGTGGAGCATTTATTGCTGATTTAGTTTGAAACCAAATTTTGACATATAATCGTATCAGAAATATGCAAACATCACGTATGCCATTGTATTCATTATCCTTGAATTCAAAATGTTCTCGGAATAGAAAAATTTTCAATGCTCCAATGGCTTTCGCCATCCATCTCGCATGATGAATGGCACCAGGTCTTTTAAATTTATTTCCACCTGATACACGGCCACCCAAAAAAATTATAACGAGCTCTAGAAATTCACGATAATCGGCACGACATTGTGGTTTTGCTAAATGTTGTAAACAAAACTGAACCATTTCATCAGCAAATTCTGGCTCAATACACGTTTGTATAAAATCATCGTCTAAACCAGGTTTGTAAAGATCTGTATTTATTTCATGCCAGTGATTTTTTAATCTGTTGAACATTTCAACGTTTGGACTTTTCGTTCATGACTCCAAGCATTTTGAAACGAAGACTGCTCGGAGAATTATTTCGTAAACATGGTGTCGACAGGCGAAATATAATAATGATCGCTCTAAACGTTTTTCTAAAAGTGAAATAACCCCGTTTCGTATTCCTGTATTTGTGTTTTCAGTGTCAGTACAAACGACTTGGAACTACATCAAGCAATTGAAATTCAATCAGTGTATCATAAATAGCATTGACGCTAGAACGGGCCGATTTATCTATTAGTTTTGGCACACGTAATATACGTTCCATTTCGGATTGAGAACCTACAATTGGCAATCGTTCGATATTGTTTTGGGTTGTTATATCTTTCATCATTTTTCCATCCTAGTGTAGGACAAAACCCTTTTCTATAGAAAACTAAAGCAATAAATAAAAACAATTACCTATCAAATTACATGTGACTTGGTTGAAAGTTTTAATTCAAATACCTCGGCAGTCTGCTTGAATTGTGTTGCGATTCTTTCACGATGAATTGATCGATATTTTACTAGCGAAGAGTGACTCAAAATGTAATCATCGATATTCAAGTCAAGTGCATTCAAAGCTGCTGAAATCACATGTATTGCATCACGATCAGTCACTTCACTTCTGTCTAATGCGCCAATCAATCGAGGAGTGTAAATATTCTTTTTGCTTTATTTGATTGATTGATGTTGTTCATGTTCATAACATTCATCTTCCATTTCTTTCCTGTAAAAGTGTTCTTCGCGTGGAACTTTTTTGCAAAGACTTCCATTTGTCATATAATTTGATCACTTTTTGCGTACAATACCACACGGCGGATGTTGGTATACGGGCCTTCTGCCAAAATATAATCACTTCGTCAATGACAAGCCTAGCACTTGTATTAATATCAAGACCAAGGCTTTTGTTGTTAAGAAATACTTGCAGCACCTGTAGGCTTGAAGGCAATTTTGAACCTACAATCTGATGTGTAGTGTTTCCCATCAAAAAGTAATGATCATCAGAGCGCAATCTTTTCTTTGCTTTATTTGTTGACATTTTAACAAAATATCTCTCGTTAACAATAGAACAAACAAGACTAAAACAAACAAATGCATAGAATTCATTATAGTGCTGCACCGAGCTGCGTAGTAAGGGAGAGGGTTTAGTTATGGGACGGGTTTTGTTTTTTGGCCATAGATTTGCACTCCTCCAACAGAATCGAATGTTCTATACGCCGTTTGAAAGGTAATTTCAATACAAATAACTTTTGTTAGGAGAGCATAATTATTTAATTAAAATTTAAGAAAAACCCCATGAATATAGAAAATAAAAACTTTTATTCATTTTAATGGCCTCAGTGAACATTTTTATTCATCAAGTTCTTCATCATCATCATCTTCTTCATCCAAATCGCTGTCGCAATGTTTGCAAGTGAAAAAACTTGCACGCATATCGGCACACTTCAAATGAACAGGCCACTTGCAAGTGTTACATTTGATGGAATTGGCAGCGGTCAACTTCTTGGGCAACAACTGCAAACAGATGAGGCAAAAATCTGCGTCTTCATCCGATGGTGGTGATTCTTTTGCCTTGAAACGCTTGGCCGGTGGATTTTTCGGTGTTTTTGGTGTTGTCTTTTTCTGTGTTTTTTTCTTTGCTGCTTTCTCCTTCAAAGCTGCAATGTTCTCTGGAGAAGTCAGCTCGCTGCTTTGCATCGGCTTTCGACTACGATTCGATGGTTTTTTTGGTGTGGCGGCTTGCAAAGGGCCGATTTCATCTAAAATTGATGAATAACTGCTGGCAGCTGACATAACCGATGCCGAAGAGAAAGAATCTGTCAAAAAAAAAACATTGATTAACAAAAAATTAGCTAACTCGAAAAAATTGTAACAAAAAAGCAGACATACCATGTTCGATGGTGTTCGCGAACAAGATGAACGTGTGAATTCCATCAATACATCATCTGTGACCAATGAAAGATCACCAAAATCGTCCTTCACTTTCTTCACATGGCGTGAGAGAGAGCTCTTGTCAATGCCATATTCTCGAGCAGCAGATCGTATGGCTTTATTTTGCAACACACAACTTTTGATGGCTTGAAGCAGCATATTAAAATCCTTTACTGGGGTGATGATGGAATTTTTTGGAGTTGACATTGCTAAAAATACAAAAAAAAATATCAAAACATAAGCTAAAATTGTTTGTTCATGCCTTAGGTAAATAAAAATTACGATATTTGACACTTGCAATACGCATCCAGTATGAAATTGTATGAAAAATGAGTGTCTCACAACTAAACTACTACTGTGTCTCACAACCAAACCATGACGCCATTTTGTACGATACCAAAATTTTTTTTTTCCAACCACATATTGGTAATTTCCAATAATGTATCATAAAATTTAACAAAATTCATAAATTTTAATGTAATGCACTCACCTTTTTGAATTGATTCACACAAAAAAAAAATCACTTGGGAAAAAATATGAAAAAGTTTTTTTAGCCGATTTTCGACACAATGTTCAGAGCTAACACAAACAATGCGTGTATTCACTTCGGTGTATGCACAAAAACTAGCTCATGTCAAAACAATACTTTGACACTAGTCAGTGGCGCCATATCGATATATTGCATGATGGAAAAAATCGACTGTCTCACAACTAAACCTGTCTCACAACTAAACCCTCTCCCTTATAATATTTATAGCGGGAAGAGTACGCGTACTCACTTCGGTTACAATGGTCACTATGATTAGAATATAAAACATGCGTAAACTGTTCGATTGTAAGTGCGCTTTCGAAAAATATGTACATGAAATGAATAAAATCTCTAAAATATATGAAAAAGATACTATTTTGCAAAAAAAAAAAAAGTAATTATATTTTTGTATTAAATCATTGATTATGTTACCATTATCTTTAATTTATGAATTTGCATAGCCACAATGCCAAAAAAATGGGAAATTTACACATAGAAATCATGAAAATGAATGTAAATATTCAAAAATAGCCTATATTCAAGATTTTGAATTACATGGCGCTTGCGCCAGGTCGCAATCATATGAATTATCATTTTTTTTGTCATGGATAGTATTTTTATATGAATTAGCATCGAATCGGATATTTGTTCGCAAGAAAAATTAAAATCGTCGAAAAAAAAAAACAGTCTAGTGTACACCCCTTGATTATGAAGTTAAATTGAGATTAAAGCATGATTCTCCGATATTCTGTAAACCACGTCGATTGTCACACTTTGAACGAGTGGAGATTAAGAAAATTGTCGATAAACTGATGCTTGATGACATTATTCTACCCAGTCACTCACCCTATGCGTCCGCCATTGTTCCGGTAAGAAAGAAGAACGGAGAGATCAGAAAGTTGATTACCGACCCCTGAACCAAATTACTGAACGTGACAATTACCCTGTGACTCTGGTAGACGATTGTTTGGAACATCTAGGTGGCAAACGATACTTTTCTGTGATTGACTTGAAGAGTGGGTACCACCAGGTGAAAATTCACCCTGATTCTATAAAATACACTGCTTTTGTGACCCCTGATGGACAGTATGAATACAAGTATTTGCCATTTGGATTGAAAAACGGACCTGCTGAATTCCAACGTTTTACCAGAACTATTTTGAGAGAATTCATCGAGAAAAAGATGTTGGTTGTCTATATGGATGATATTTTGATCGCTACCCCTGATTTGCAGAGTCATATGGTCATTGTGGAGCAATTGCTGAGGAAACTAAGAAAATTTGGATTGCAGATTCAACTGAAGAAATGTAAGTTTGCCTACCAAGAATTGGATTACTTGGGATATACTGCATCCGCTGGTGGGATTGGATTGAGTCCTAAGCATTTGGACGCCATTTTGAAATTTCCCGAACCAACGGATCGAAAATCGTTGGAACAATGTAATGGATTATTTTCATACTTTAGACGCTTTGTGAAAGATTTTTCTCGTATTGCCAAACCCCTGACGAATTTGCTGAAACGAGAGACACCCTATGAGCTCGATGAAACGTGTCGACAGGCATTTGCTACGTTGAAACAGAAACTGTTGGAGGCCCCAATTCTATGCATCTATGATCCAACAAAGGAAACTGAATTACATTGTGACGCATGTACTAAGGGATTTGGTGCAATTCTGTTGCAAAAACAGAATGATGGAAAGTTACACCCAGTGGCGTATTATTCGAGAACGACATCGAGCTCTGAGTCCAAACTGCATAGTTATGAACTGGAAACGTTGGCAATTGTATATGCTCTGAAACGATTTCACGTATATTTACAGGGACTTCCGTTTAAAATTGTGACTGATTGTAATTCTTTGGCTATGACGTTGAACAATAAAACGAATTCTGCAAAGATTGCCAGATGGGCATTATTGCTGGAAAACTATGAATACTCGATTGTCCATCGAGCTGGCGAATCTATGAAACATGTTGATGCACTGAGCCGAGCGAATACTGTATGTTATACTGAGGAAACTGATTTGGATTTTCATCTGCAATTAGCACAGGCACGTGATTCCGTCATTTTGAAGCTACGTGACCGATTGGAAAAAGGGGAAATGGAGGAGTTTGAATTGATTGACGGTGTTGTGTTCAGGAAATCCCCGGCTGGCCACCTACAGTTGTATGTGCCTACAGAAATGATCAATAATGTCATTCGACTGATGCACGAGAAGGCCGGACATTTGGCTGTAGATAAGTGCTGCTCGGTGATTAAGAAACATTATTGGTTCGCAAATATGAAAACTCGAGTGACGAACTTTATTCGAAACTGCTTGAAATGCATTTATTATGCACCGTCACCCTATGCTAATCATGCCACATTGCATCCGATAGAGAAAGCTGCCGTACCATTCGATACAATTCATATTGACCACTTGGGTCCTTTGCCTGCTGTCAATTCAAAACATCGACATGTGCTCGTTGTCACTGATACCTTTACTAAACATATGTCTCTGTATCCTGCTGTAACCACGAGTACTAGAGAGGTAACCATTGCATTGGACGAATACTTTCGATATTTTAGCCGACCACGTCGCTGTATCAGCGACCGTGGTACATCTTTTACATCAAATGAATTTGCTGATTTCATGAGACGCAACAATGTACAGCATATGAAAATTTCATCGTGATACTCCCCGAGCGAACGGACAGGTGGAACGGGTGAACCGTATCTTGGGACCCATGCTGGGCAAATTAACTGCCACTGATGGACATGCAGATTGGAGAAATCGATTGGCTGAGATGGAATATGCTTTGAACAAAACTGTGCATCGGTCAACTGGATTTACCCCGTCGAAACTGCTGTTTGAAGTTGAACAAAGGGGTAAGATTATCGATGAACTGACTGAATTTCTGGACGACAAACTGCCGACACCACCTGTTGATATTGTTTCGATTAGAACTGAAGCCCAGGAAAATATAAAAAGGGCACAGGGTGCTAATCTCCGATCATTTGATGACGAACATCGACCTGCCAAGTCGTTCAAGGAAGGAGACTTTGTGGTGATACAGAATGTGGATGTGCCAGTGGGAACAAACAAAAACTGATTCCGAAATTTCGCGGTCCTTATGTCATCCATAAAAACTTTGGGCAATGATAGATATGAACTGTTGAGAGTAAAAATGTTATCCAGAAAAGTTCCGGGTAAAAATGTTATTATTCAGTGTATTCAACATACAAAAAACAACAAAAAAAACATTGAAAAAACATTTTTACCGAACTTTTCTGGAAACATTTTCACTCTCAACGGTCATATGTAGTTAGGGATATCGATGGATGTAGAATTACACAACTTCCGTATGATGGCATTTTGGAGGCATCTAGATTAAAACCCTGGGTGGACCCAAACTTTGACGCTGGGACCGACTCTGGCTCAAATGTAACGCTTATTCATTTAGAGATTGAGCCTGTGAATTAAAGCTATGTTTATTGTAATTTGATGAATTTGTTAATTGAACTTTGTTTTGTTTTATAGATCGAGTGAGCACTCTATTTATTTGTAAAACTGTAAGTCACCTTATTCTTGGTAAATCGGGACGATTACATGTCAGGATGAACGAGTTGTAAGCTGTTGTATGAATGTTAAGTTGGCAAGCGTGAGTGAATATCCATTCACTCATCTGTGTTTAAGTGTATACCCGATTTGCATGAGTATGGGTGGCGTGATGACGCGATCATCCACCAATGAGAGTACAGCTTAGATGGCTTGTATCAATATTGGTGTATGTTCGGTCGCCATGTTCATTTTTTGTATACTTTTCTTAGTCTTCTCAAAACGTTCGATGTGAATGCATCAATAAAGTCAATGTGAGAAAATTTAAAATTATAAATCTGTTTTTATTCAAGCAAATTTTAGGCCATCACAAATTAATAAAAATGTTAATTTCAATTATTGATCATGATTTTTCAATTTTTTTAACAAATTGAAGGCTCAATTCTTTCATTAAAAAATTTCTCTAAAAATATTTTTCATTCAATAGTCCGTTTATCAATCATATTGTTGGGAAAGGATAATTCTTCTCTAAGTTCCATTAATTTATCATACAATTCCTCAGTGAAACTCTGTACATGAAATCATCCATGTAGCAGACATGATGCACATGGAATGACTTCGTGTTTAGCGAAAATGAAAATTCGGTTTGTTTTAAGATCCGACATATGAAATCGTACGATCTCGCTATTCGCTCGCAATGAACTGCACACTTAAATACATGTAATACTATATATTCACAAAGCGCAGCAACTGTTTCAATTGTACTGTGCTATGTATGTGTATGTGTATGTTCGCGGCAAATGTATTTGCACGTCAGTGACAATATAATATGCAAATAAACATTATTGAAATGTCATTGACGACTAACGTTGCAGCTTTGTATGCATTGTACCACAAAAATGATGATTAAGTACTTTTTGCAAAAACATTGTTATATTCAACAGTGATTGAATTTACATTGATGTGTAAAAGAATAACAGACATATCGTATTTCAAGATTAATAAAAAAATGTAATTAATTGAACTCATAAAAATCAGATTTTGTTATTCAATTTAAAAAAAAAAAAAAAAAAAAAAAAAAATAGAATTGTCCAAAAATTCTTATAACCAATTAAGTTGATTTATCTTTAAATTAAAATTAGAATTTAATTAATTTTTTTTTCTGGAATTCTTTTCATAAAATTTTTGTATTTCTATTCCTCGCTACTATTATCGCTACTACTATCACTTATTAAATTACAATTGCAATAGTAGTCATAAACCATATGAACAGCTTAGAGGAAAAACGTTATGTAGAAAAGTTGCGGGCAAAAATGTTGTTATTCAATGTATTTGGTATACAAAAAACAACAACAAATACATTGAATAACAACATTTTTGCCCGCAACTTTTCTACATAACGTTTTTCCTCTAAGCTGTTCAAGGGCCTTATAACATCTAAAGCAATAATTGTCATTTTGTGTTTTTTTCCCACAAATTTCATAATGAGTTTCTAAATTTTCCATTAGTTCGAAATCTGAACCACACGGACATGGACAACGATAAGTTTTAAATGTATGTTTATGATTGTAATTACAATTATAAATTCATGTAAAAATGCAAAATATTTATTGCAACTTAAACAATATAATGCATCATTATTTTCAATATGAATTTTTGTAATATGTTCGCACATATATGTACCATAATCATTAAATTGCAATTTGAAAGACTTTGCAATTTGTCTTTCACATTGCCAACAATTATAATTAATTTTAATTTTGCCAATCATTTTATGATAAAATTGTCATCAACAAATTCGCCGTGTGATTTCGCTACAACCGTAACCCTGTATATTTAAAAAAAATTCGTAATTATATACAAATGAACACTTTTAACATTTATGATTTAATATTTTTCGATATAGAAATGAAATATAAATTGCAATGCCACGAATGAACAACACTTTGCCGTGTTGATTATCTCATAACTTAACGCTTGAAACGGCACCAACATTCATACAGAGCTAAACTCCATATTTTAGCAAGCATAATCCGTTTGCTTAATCAAGTTGGTGCCGTTTTCACCGTTTTGCCGCTCTTCTCATTCGCAACAGCAACTACAATGCATGCATTAATATGGGCAATCAACATTTGTGTTGCCGTTCTTGTCTTTATAAACGATGCCATTGCAAAATACATTCAAATTAAATCAAAAATTTTTGAAAATAATTTCAATTCATTTTATTATTACCTTAGATTGATTTTCCCGACAATAAAATTGTCATCAACAAATACGCAGTGTTTTTGATGTGAACAATTTCAACAAATATAAAACCCCTGTAAATTTCAAATAGTGTTACGCACATAACCCTATTCAGAGGAGCACTTCTAAATTGATTACTTACGTTGAAATCACTATAATCACTGTAAATTGAATAATTTTTGATTTTTTTCACTGTAAAATCAATAGTTTTTGATTTAATTTTTTAAAAATATCTTTCAATATAAAAATGAAATACGTCTTTTGTACAATGCGTTCAAAATGTGAATAGTCACTACTGTTTAATGAAAATACAGATGCGCATCAACAAAACAGCTGTATGAAACAGAAGAAAGAAAGAGAATACAATCACAGTAACACAAACTGTAACCATACGGCAAGCATAACCGTTGATGCCGTTGTTGCTGTTTTGCCGCTCTTCTCATTCTCAACAGCAACTACAATGTATTAATATAGGCAGACAAAAAAGAAAGAAAGAGAATACAGTCACACTAACACACACTGTAACCATACGGCAAGCATAACCGCAACTCAAACAGCGGAAGAGAAACGAAAAACACAGACCGTTCATGCGTACCATGTATTTTGTTTTTGCAATTCAGTGTATTTCCATGTTTAATGTGAGATTTCACCTGCATGATTTGAACGTATCAAAAAAAAAAAAAAATATATAGGGCTCATATATAGAACTCTACCTTTCATATGGTATACGTTCCATTGCGATACGTTCACGCATACAATCACAATTGCTATCACATGTTTTTTTTGTTACCGTATTGATATATAATATATATTATTGATGAGGGAAATTTTGCATAGCATAAAAGGACTAATGGCACACTAGGACTAATGATAGGCTATTAGTCTTCTATCTTTACCTCTTCCATCCTTACCTTTTGTATAGAAGCCACTGGACCAACTCTTCGACGATCATTCAAACACAATTGTTCATCTTGATAACATCGCTAAAAGGAGAAATTCTAGTGAACATAACGAAATATTAAGTACTCTTATATATAGTGTTGAATTCAAAGTGTTCAAATGTGCAACAAATATTTAAGTGTTTTCCTGTTTTTGTGTTTTCTTTTTCTCAAAACTGTTGTGTTACTTATATTTAAACAGTGTTTAAAAAAAATTTCGCAATTCAAAAATATGCAATTTCGCGAAACAGACGACCTAGACGAAACAATGTCATCTACACCATCTCTAATAGATTGTGATGACGACTACCAAATCATAAATCAATCTTCGGAATTGCTAGTAGAGCTGTCCACTGAACCGAACTGTTCATGTTCGTTCGAGTTCGTTCGAATTTTAACCGAACATGAACAGGTCATTTTCAATTCTGAACAATTTGAACCGAACTTGAACGAACATGAACACAATATATTCAAATTTGAACAAATTGAATGGAACTCGAACGAACATGAACACACAAAATGTTTCCGAATGTTGTTCAAATTATTCAACTGGTTCATAAATGCGATATGTTCCTGTTCGTTCAAATTTTACACACATCAACGGAAACTGCAAAAAGATACGATTTGTCGTTTGCATTCCGTAATGGTGTATGTGCCATTCAGTGTATAAATGATAAAGATCACTTCCAACGTAACGTCGCACGACTTATGCCGTAGTACATTAATCGATCGTTGATGTACTTGCGCACGGTTAGAGCTGTTCATGAACCGAACATGAACCGTTCATGGTCGAGAATGGTTTCACTTTTATGTTCATGTTCGTTCGAGTTCGAGTTCAGTTTGTTCATAATGTCCAAGTTCGGTTCATGTTCGTTCGAATATTGTTCAATTAACTGAACCAAATTCAACTGTTTAATAAAACAATTAAGTAAGCAACAATATTTTGAATAGGTTCTTTTTCGAACAACTCGAACCGAACCCGAACGAGCATGAACGGTTTATGCTCGGTTCATGAGCAGCTCTAATTGCTAGTAATAAATAAAGAATTTAACAAAATGTTCATCCAAAAACGGTCATGGAAGCATAGCGACCTATATGATGATCATGATGATGATGATGATAATAACGAAGATGATGACGAAAATGATGATTAACCAAGATTCAAACAGCCAAAAATCAAGTTAACCGAAGCGTGCATCAATGAAATCTACAATTCAACACCAAATGGATTTTCAATATTCAATGAACGATGTTGTACAGAGATTATGTATTCACATTGTGAATTTCATAAATCCCGATGGGCTTACCTAAAAGAGAAAATGGTGAGTTATACAATGGAAGATGGGAATATGTCAGTTGATGATAATGCATCACTGGCATCAACATCATCATATCCCTACCCAACACCAACACCATCATACACATCCACAGAAACACTGGATGAAACATTGTCGGTCGTATCAGTGAGTGATTTCAGTTGTGACTCTAATTAAATTCATACAAAATCATCTGAACAACGAAGAATAAATCCACACAACACTAAAAAAAAAAAAAAAATAATAATTTTTTTAAAATCATTTTGTTATAAATAAAGTTTTCGTATTGTTGACATAAAAAAAGTGAAAATTATAAATAATGGTTTTCAAATGTAACAATTTTGATAAATAAATAAAATGATTATTTCAATTATGTATGTATTGATGAAATTAAATGTAAATAAAAAATGTCATTCAATGTATGGAAAATAAAAGAAAAAAAAAAGACGATAAATGTTATTTGTTAATTTATTTAATTTGTTATGATGATCATAAAACACAGCCTTTTTAAGTTTTTATTTGTTTGAGACACAGTTTTCTTTATCAATCATTCGCACACGGTACACAAATGATGTATATCCGTTTAGTGTAGATAATCCATGAGTGGCGCCGGAATACCTATATTTAAAGTGACTGTTGTGCCACGATTTAAACTGTAAGCTGAATAAAAAACACCGTACAAATCTCGGAATGCTATCGAACCTTATGGCATTCCGTTGACAAGAAAACTCAAGGCGTAACGACTTAATGCCAACAAAATTCCCACTGTGCTGCCATTTGTATAACGCACAATATAAAATAAATGAATTTTTTTGTAAACGAACAAATTACTAGGCAGTTTGAAAGTTCCGCTGCCTGCCAATGAAAACACATTTTTTTTGAAAATTCGCATTTATTCTTCAACATAATCGCCTTTTAGCTCAATACAACGATTCCAGCGGTTTTTAATCAATTCGATACCTTTTTTGTAGTAAGAGGCGTCAAACTCCTCAAAATAGACCTCGGTTTCAGCAATGACTTCATCGTTCGAGTAAAAGCGTTTGCCAGCAAGCCATCTCTTCAAATTTGGGAATAGATAATAGTCGCACGGGGCCATATCTCTCGAATACGGTGGATGTCGAAGGATTTCGTAGCCCAATTCTGTCAGTTTTGTCATCGATTTCACTGCCTTGTGATCTGGTGCATTGTCTTGATGAAAAATGATTTTTTTTCTTTGATAAATGTGGCCGTTTACGCTTGACAGCTACATCAAATCGATCCAATAACTCACTATAATATTGAGCGGTGATTGTTTTCCCATGCTCTAAATAGTCGATGTGAATTATACCACGCGCATCCCAAAATACGGTTGCCATCAACTTACCAGCCGACTGTTGAGTTTTTGGACGCTTCGCTGCACTTTGACCCTTTGGAATCCATTTTTTTTAACTGTTGCGCTGTCTCCGGCGTATAATGATGTATCCATGTTTCATCTACGGTAACTAATCGACGAAAAAATTCCTTTCGATTACGACGCAAAATGATCAAATTGTGTTCAGAAACATCAACTCGTTCTTGTTTTTGAGCTGTTGTCAACACACGCGGCACCCAACGCGCGTACAGCTTTCGCATATTCAAATGATGATGTAAAATGTTGAACACACGTTCTGACGAAATGTTTACGATATTGGCTATCTCACGAACTTTCATTTTTCATTCACTGATCCCGAGACGTTCAATTTTTTCGATAATTTCGGGTGTAGTCACCTCCAAAGGCCTACCTGAACGTTGTGCGTCATTCGTGCTTATAAAACCCAACTTGAATTGTTGCATCCACTTTTTGACCATTGTATTTGATGGATCAGAGTCACCAAAATACCTATCAAGCTTTTTTTTCGTTTCTTTAGCCGTTTTTCCTCTTAAATAATAATATTTAATGACAGCACGAAATTCGTTTTTTTCCATTGTTAAAAAGAACACTGAGGTGATGCAATTTCGACTGCGGTCAAAAACAAGCTACTTGACAGATATTCATGAAATTTTTTTTTTTGGTCTTTTGAAGGATAGTACTTGTCAAAAAAAATATGGGTATAATATTTGTGGCGCCCTCTGTTGGTCAGGCCGCGGAATTTTTAAACAGCCTAGTATATTCAATATATTACAGAGAACGAACCGTCGTATAAAGAAAATTTTACATTATCGAAGAAATGTGTATGATCCGATGCATCTTAGAGTATATCAAAAACCCATGGTAAACTTCAATTGCACAGATTATACAAATATGATTGATTTAAATAATGACAATCTTTTATACGAACTACCGTTTACTAGCAGCATTCCTTATGAACATTTGGAAGAATATTTAGAATTGGACGATTTACCGATGTCTGATCCAAAAATACCGTTACATATACAAGAAACGGAAAGATATATTCAAATGCTTGCCAGCGTTTCTAAACGAGTTTTAGAAAAAAATCGAGAAGGTGTTATGAAGGTAACATCAGAAAGCCGTACAAAAAATCCAAGATTCGAGAGTAAAAAAGACTTTCAACCATAACTACTTCTCGCTTTTCTTCCATCATTGAATTTAATTGTTTTTTTTTCCCAAAATTTATACAATTTTTTTTATTTTTTAAGTTGAATTTCCTATGATAAGAAATAAATGAAATAAAAAACATATCTGTTTCATTCATTTATTGAATATACAAAGAAAAATCTAACACTAATTTTGAAACCGAATATTTTTTTTCATTAAAAATAAATTCTTTTACTGCCAGAACCTTCTATATATACAAACAAAATTGTCATAAAATTATTATTATTGTGAAGGAATAAATTAATTAAAAATCAATCAATTGAAATGTACTCAATTTTATATATAGATTTGATGTTGAAATGTAAAGCAGTTTTCATTAAAAATGTGCATAAAATTTTGAAATTATAGTCATTTTCCATGTTTTAATTGACGCTGAACACGAATCAAGCCTAAAAAATTTGATATCGTCAACGTAATGATGATATATCTGTAAATTTCTTTGAAAAATGGCAAAAAATGGCCAAACATGACTAACAAATGACCGAAAATGCCGATTTGTCCCGTAAAATATGGATTTTACGATTTTGGATACGTAATCGAAATTCGGATTCAGCGGCCCGAAAAACATAGAAAATGGCTATAATTTCATATATATATATGTAAATTTTCAACGAGAACTGGGTAGTTTATGGGTATAAATGTCAAATTTAAATGTCAAATTTCAGTGCCTTGAGAAAACACCTATTTTGAAAAACGGCTGGCTCGAAATTCCTTTTCAACGAATTCTGGCATTACGGAAGTTCTTAGAATTGACCATAGAACACCGCCAGGCACCAGGCGTGATCGCAAAAAAATTTGACCCACCCTAATATATACATAATATGTATATATAAACCTCACGCTACAGGTTTACCAAATGCTGTAACACATTACATTTAGCATTACAGGCAAAAGTAATGTTAGAGTAACGGCGGTAACGAAAGCAGTAACAAGCGCAAAAAAAGTCACTTGATTTTATTGTCAGCATCTTATCATCATGATGTATGATTGAGAACATTTTTTTTCCACTCGTTACTGCTTTAGTTACCGCCGTTACTCTAACATTACTTTTGCCTGTAATGCTAAATGTAATGTGTTACAGCATTTGGTGAACCTGTACCTCACGCAGAGGAATATCTATCAAATAAAAAAAATTTCGAAATTGACCAACAAAATCCTAAGTTATAAGTAGTGTGACCAACTAGCCCGGTAAAACCGGGACATAGTCCAGTTTTCAAAGCCATGTCCCGTGTCCCGGTAAAGGCTTTCGGGTCATCCGGTTTTTGAAAATTTTGAGAATAAGACGAAGATCTCGCTTATTTTATCTCTTGCTACAGTCAATATACAACGTTTGGTTATGGAATATATTTCGAATGGTGTACTGTTCTCAGTATTAGTAGAATAATAGAATAAGAAAACATAGAATATATTCGGCCGATGTAAAAAAATTAGACAATTTGTTTACGAATTTAAAAGATACTCATAAACAAACTATCCATAAGACTCGTGCGCTGAGTATCGTCAAGTGTTTGTTGTTGCTTGTTCTTTTGCTTCTGTTCTTTGTTATTTTTATTTGTTGCATAAATAAAAAGAGCGAACGGCATCTATGCAACACAGGCTTTATGGAGAGGAGAAGTTGTTTATAAACAAAAAAATTGTAAACAATTTGTCCAATCTCTCTCTTCAATGTACAAATCGGTATTGCATGTAAATTTATTCCAAAGCATTAAGATTGTTAGTTTACATTAAAATTTTATATTGTCGAAGCAAGCCATGGAAAGCAACCAATACACTTGTCATGAGATGAGACAAAATTGAATCAGATTGAAGTCACGAAGCGTTTGGTGAACATCTCTCGTACTTTATAATTTGACTTGTTGTTTTTTTTATTTATTTCAAAAAATGATTTAATTATTATGGCATCGATAAAGAGAAAACGCTATTGCACATTCAATAAAAAATTGCAAGAAGAATTTAAGTTTATAAAATCAACTAAATCGGATAACTACGTGCATTGTGATGTTTGTGCTTCAGATTTTTCAATTGCGCACAGTGGGAAAGGAGATATTGATAATCATATCAAAACCGACAAACACAAAAGACACCTTAGTGCTGTGTCAACAAGCAGACAGTTGCCAGATTTTTTCAAAGCCACACACGCACCAACTAATACTGATTTGGAAACCGCAGCGCGGGAGGGACTTTGGGCGTATCATTTGATAAAGGAAAACGAAAATTTTCGCTCGGCTGATTGTTCGTCAAAAATATTTCGGACTTGCATTGGATTGATCAAGTAGTATCAGTGTGCTCGCACCAAATATGAGGCAATCGTGAAAAATGTGTTTGCACCATTCATCGAAAATCAATTAGTAGATGAAATGAACAATACCACTTTCATCAGTATAATTACTGACGCATCCAACCATGGAAATGTGCAAATGTTTCCTGTTGTGGTTAGATATTTCGTTCCGTTAGAAGGTATGAAAACGAAAATATTGAACTTTACAGCGTAACAATATTGAAGAAAAAATCGCGGTGATAATCATACATTCGGTTTTGCTATTTTTTAGGCAACCTGAGCAGCTCAGTTGCCTAACGGTCGCACAAAAAACATCACAGCACATAAATATCCTTGCGTTCGACGCTCGCATTCACAATGCAGTAAGGAACGTTGTTTGTGCGACCGTCAGGCAACTGACGCTAGCCAACTGAGCTGCTCAGGTTGCCTAAAAAATAGCAAAACCGAATGTATGGTGATAATTGCTGTAAATATGAGTCAAATACATAAATATCTATGTTGCAGAGCAACAATAAATTTACATTTAATTCTTTCTTTTCTTATTTATTCTTCTTATTTTCTTATCTCAGTAGTGTGTTTATGTACGTTTCAGGGGAACCGGTTTTTCAATGGGCGTGGCAAAGGTGTGTTCATTGAAAAAACCAGTTCTCCTGTGTGTGTTTCTCCTCTCTCACATACACTCATTCGTTTCAGGGGAACCAGTTTTTCTCAATCATTGAAACGGCAAATTGTATTCGCTGATGACTAAGATTGAAATTCTCCTTTTCAATATATCACACACTCAACAATAACATTCATTCTTTCACGTTCACTTTTACTCACTCATTCACTCACTCATTGAAACAGTTCCCCTTTTTTTTCTCTTCTTTCTGTTATATAACAATATTCACCGCATATTATTTCATGCCCATATTTGCTAATAAAAGTTCTAGTCATAACAATATTTATGCTTTCCTAAAGAAATTCAATTATAAAACGAAATGAAATGATTTTTTTTTTTTTCTTTAATAAATATTCACAAAATATATGTATGTATTGTTTTTCAAATAAACGGAGCTAAAGAGGGTTTGTCATTCTTCTACTGAAAATACGTCAACTAATACATACATAGTTGCTTCACAGTTTCTATACATTTCATTTCACTGTTGATTTTGAAATCAATATTTGTAACCAACTTCACCTTTAATTAGCATGCGACCAACAGCGACATTATATTACACATGTACAACAAACACCAATCGAATAAACATGCGGAGACTTAATATAAATAGTTTGTTTTGCTTTAGTTGTATTTTTAATTTCTCAATGAAGTGTTTTTATTATTTTATTTCAAAAATATTTATATTTCGATAATTTAATAATGAAAAAGATTTTATTGTACATAAATATTTAATTATTTTTACACATAATCAATTTTTATTCAGATTCAGTATCAAATGTTGGTGAATCTAATTTATGTTTGTTCATTTAGATGGCACTTAACCGGGAGACTCACATACAAATGTACAGGGCTATATAGACTGCTTACCAGGGTAGTCGCGAACGAATATTTGCTGTGGTGCGATACAGTGTGACAGCTCTTACGCTGTATTTTGATACAAAGATCATTCGAATGTACGAATACTCACATTGAAGAATAGCATCTTTGCAACGTATATATACATATAAAATACGTTGTTTTTTGAATCGTGAGTGTTATATTTCAAATCTGTGCACCCATACTTATACCGTCTTTCTCGCTCCTTCTGAATACAAATGCCACACTCCATTTGAGCGTCAATTTGAGTGCATACACCCAAACATAACGCTAACATAGCGCTTTTTGTGGCGCACAATTTTACATGAGTTACAAATGAAAAATGATTTTTAAAATATTTTTTTTTGTGATAATATTTGAAATTTAATACAAAATCAAAGCCGAATTAGTTCAATAAATATGAATTTAGTCGCAGTTTGACGTTTAAAAACCTCTGAATAGATTTTATACATGTATGCGATATGCGCATAGCGATTATGTGTAAATATATGTGAAAAAACCAATACATTTGCGAGGGGGACTTTTGAGAAACACTCTTTTTAGAGAGAAATTTCAATTCAAATCAGTTGAGATTGGATATTGTTCCAGAAGTTTGAATTTCAAAGTGTAAGAAAAATATTCAAAAAAAGTTAATCTTCCAAAATGAAAAGTTACATAATCATTTTATTTTTGGTGCTATATTCATGAAAACCAGTTCTCCTTAAACATACATAAGTACATTTCTCCTTCACTTTAGGTGTGGCTAAAATGTGAACCGGTTCCCCTGAAAAGCACAAAAGTGTGTTTCCCCTTTCTCACAATGTGAGACTCACATACACTCATTTGCTCACATATGTCACATTAGCCATTAACTTTTTTTCATTCTCACATTCATATACACATTATGTTAGCTTAGAACTTGAAAAAAAGAATTCATTCAATCTTAGTCAACATTTCTTTTTGTTTTCTAATCACAAAAGAAAGAAAGAAAGAAATTTAATTTTTCACAACAAGAAAAAAAAACGTGAACTATATTCAAAAAAAAAAAAAAAAAAAAAAAGACAAATGGTTCTTATTCGGATTGTAAACCATTCTTGGTTTTTTAATACATTTTTTATGATCATTTTGATATTTTTAACTGTATTAAATATTGAAATGAGACTTCGAATAAATAATATTGAAAAGGGATGCGCATTGCAAAAAAAAAAATAAATTAGAAGATAATTGTGTCAACAACAACAACGCAAATATCAGGAACCGGATTTTACAGTCAAAATAGTGACATCTATCGCTTCACTGTGAACCATTATGTTGCATTATGTAATTTGATTTAATTGTACTTATATGACGCTTTGTGAGAAATTTTGCCTAAATATAGGCGAAAATGCAAGAAAGTATTGATATTGAGATTGAAGTATGTTGAGTTTGACAGTAGTCATTATAACCTCTTTAAAGATGCTCAATAGTTTTTGTTTACTAGTACGTCAATGTGAATAAAACGGAAAAAATTAAAAATGGATTACGTCGTAGAAAAAGTGATTGCAAAACGAGTGAATGCCGGAAAGGTAAATATCATATTATATTATATTAATAATATAAATATAATTTTTGTTCATTCACTATTTTGTGTATTATTGAATATCTATTCTCAGGTGAAATACCTTTTAAAGTGGGAGGACTTTGGACCTGAGCACAATTCCTGGGAACCAACCAAAAATATAAATTGCTGGGATTTGGTAACCGATTTTGAAAAACGTCGCAATGGAAAGATTATTGGTAGGGTAAAACGAAAACCGGGCCAAAAAACCCGAAATTCGGACCAAAATATCCAAAAATCAGACCAAAATATTCGCAAAACCAGACCAAAATATTCGCAAAACCAGACCAAAAAAACCCGAAATTCAGACCAAAATATCCAAAAAATGGGCCAAAATATCCCAAAAATAGGTCCAAAAACTACACAAAATTCGGACCAAAATATCCGAAAAACGGACTAAAATGCCCAAAAATCAGGCTAAAATATTTGCAAAAAGAGACCAAAAAATTCGAACAACAGAACAAAATTCCATATTTCGATTTTTAAAAAAAGAAAAATTAATAAATTATTTCCATTAGAAAACGTCTGTAGAATCATTTATTATTTTGTATTTATCTATTGAAATAAAATTATTAAATTTGACTAATATATATTATTTATTTTAAATTGCAGTGCATTGCATTTTAATTCAATCTCGTTGAAGACTTTTCGACGCATTTTTACTACGGCCTGGTCCTCGTCTCGGTGCAAGAAGCATTGGATTCGATGATATAGGGCATTCGATAATTTTCTCTCGTAGTGCGACCGCAACAATATGTTTACAAATATTTTGTTTAAAAAAAAAACGGGCACGTACAACTCGAATTTGTTTCCCATTCATCATTATAAATGCATTTCCATCGGAATTTTATCTATAATTTTATTTAGATACCCCCCACCACGCTTAATCTTTCTTTTAGATATTTTGCGCTTCATAGTCTTAGTAGATGACTTTTTATGTGCCATTTTAGATGTTTACAGCTTGAACATTAACTTTTGATTGATTTGAGTCATATATATATCCGATATAGTTAATATCAAGATGCGATTCATTAAACATGCGGTAGATATTCTTATCAGGAATTTCGATGAAATTACCTCAATTAATAAGCCTAAAGAGAAACGTCATGGCCCACTTTTGCCTAATAGTTTACGTTGCATAATCGCGGGGCCATCAAATTGTGGAAAAACTAATTTATTAATCAGTTTAATTGAATCAGAAAATGGTCTTAAATTCGAAAATTTATATATATATTCCAAGACACTAGAACAAGATAAATATAAGTATTTACGTGATATATTTGCGCCAATTAAAGAGATTGGATATCATACATTTTCATCAGTAGTAGAGATCATACCACCAAATGAAGCCAAACGCAATTCCATATTTGTATTTGATGACGTAATTTGTGATAAAAATCAGGACAGTGTGCGCAATCTGTTTTGTATGGGGAGACATTATCAGACAGATGTTATTTACTTAACTCAAACGCTAACAAAATTAAGCAAGCATTTAATTCGCGATAATTGTAATTTTCTAATATTATTTAAACAGGATGATATGAACTTAAAACCTGCATATGAGGACTTCGGTGTAAATTGTGACATGGAATTCAAAGAATTCAAGAAATTTTGTCTCGAATGTTGGCGTAAAAAATATGGTTTTGTAATTATTGATCTCGACAGTGATGTAAACAATGGTCGGTATCGAAAAAATTTCAGCGAATATTTACAATTGCATAAAAACCATTAGTTGATCACATAATTTGATTAGTAGCATTTTCAACTTTAATGTGGAAAGTCGAAAAAATTACAATGTGTAAGGATAAAAATTCTCAATTAAAGCGCGAAAAAGATATCAAATCGAAACTCGTGGAGACGCGAAAAACTATACAGAATAAATATAAGAATGCGTATAAAGAACGTCTCAGTCGGGAAAGGGATTTAGATAAAAAATATCGTCCAATCACAAAAGCGTTAAGTAATCTAGTTGATGTACAAAAGTCGAAAAAATCTCCTATTGAATTTGATAATTACGATGATCATATTTATGATTATGTCGCCAATAGTGAACATCATGAGATTTCTAATGATGAAGTTGATTCAGTGGATGTGTCATTCGAAAATTGGTCGGGTTATTCTGTTGATGATTCTGAGGTCGCGGATATGGATGAATCGTCTGATATGGATGAATCAACTGATAATATTGTACGGAATAAAAGGCTGCGAAGTATTGATGAAGAGGATTCACCAATTGCGTCTAAATTTAATAATGATGACGCAATTGTTATCACATCAAATTCAGGCAGCAAAAGGGTGCGATTATCAAAACAAGATTACGATAAAAAGCAAAACGAGAAAAATAAAAATAATAATCGAAAAATCCAGGAAATGCGGAAAGTGAACAACATTCGTCAGGAAGTTCAACGAAAAAAGGCTGAATTATCTGAAAGGAAATTGAATCAATTTCAGTTAATTTCATCCAATTCGAGTGAAACTGATAGCGATAGCGATGTGATCATGATTAGTGATATCAAACCAACAAGAAAACGCAAAATGTCTGAATCTGATGCTATCAGTTCAAACAAATTTACAGGGGTGGTCCCGATGCCGATTCCTATGCCGATTGCAATACAGAATAAATCTAAAGCCCGCAATATCACGAGTGAATTACTTAAAATGCATAAGAAATCGCGGAATATTCATCGTTCAAAGAGCTCTCAGAAAACTCCAGTTACTTTCGTTTGTGCGTTACAATTCTCAGAAGTTATGTAACATGTTATGAAGAAAATTTGTTTATTTCTTTGTGCCATAAATTTTGACGAAAGAAAGTAAATTTAAACTCTCGTAACCTTGCACTATACAATTTGATGTGCAAGTCCATTTTTATCAAAAAAAAAAAGGATATTTTTTGGAAAGCGAAGTAATTTAAATTCGTGAATTGCTTTACATAAAATTCTGTGTAAGTGCAATGTGCATTAACGGAAAAAAAAAACTGAAACACTTTAGAATTTGTGTATAAATATCGACAAAAATTCCAAAGAGAATTCAGTTCAAGAATCGATTCACAATTGAATACATTCAACAATCAGCCAAAATGATGCCATATATTACTGGACAATTATTAAGTAAGTACTTTTATTTTCAAAATTGTAATTTATTTTCAATAAATTATAAACATTTATTCATTAATTCACCAATTTTTCTCTGAATTTTTACAGATAACGCCATTCTATTACACCGGTTTGCACTACGTGAGCGGAGTGCATTAGCACAATATTCGATGACTTTACCAAGTCAATTTGAATATTTCAATCAGTGGCATCCGGCAGCAGCAGCCCCAATACCATCACAACCACCATCTCAACTCCCCTCGATACCAATTGACAATGTTCGGCACCATCCAGCAGTTTCATCACCATATCCACCAAATGTTTCGCATGAAGACGCGATTGATGTTAACGATGGTCCACGGTATTTCGACGTATTGAATGTACGGCGTGCAGAGGAATTGGCGTTGATGGAACTTGAAGCTGAATGGACCACACCTGGAAGAGGAAGAAGCAGCCTTGCGAATTACTGAATTCGTACGACGTCATAGAGAGGAGCAAAATCGGCGGGAGGCAGAAAGGCGTAGGATGGATGATGAAGAAGAAGAGCGACGTGAGCAAGAAGAGATACAACGAGCTCAAGCAGAAGTACGGCAGGCGCAGGAAGAAGTTCGGCGGTTGCAGCAGAATGAGCACTTTCATTCAATGAATATTGATGAAAGTGATGGTGAAGATGGTGACACAATTTCAACTGTAGTAGAAGTCGATGTCAGCGATAATGACGATACAATATCGTTATCAGCCTTTGCCAGATTGCACGAAGAACGCCGAAGCGCCGCTCAACTCCCCCCATCGCTAATGCAGTCGGAAGACATTCCATGGTCTTATCGTCGTGCCGTACAGCATTCAGAGTTACAGGTGCGACATTCATCATCGCCACAACCATCGACAACACGTGAAGATTGTCCACCGCAATCGAATACACCTCAACCATCAACATCACGCCAAATGGATGATTTGGATCGCCAGCGTGATGAAATAAAACGTGCGGCTGCGAAACTGGTATCCGACCGCAAACTACTTGAGCATGAACGCGATCAACTTGACCACTATGTTCAATTTGCCAAGAGGATCTTCTCTCCAAGTATCCAGTGCTACCACTTTGCTGTCATGCATTGTATACACTGTGCCTGAGGAAGCAATTAGCATAAACGCAATTGTGTCCAGTGTGCCGCGAAGTAATTTCGGCATATAGTCCAATTATTTCCATAATTTTATGAATGAATTTTAATTTATTGAAAAATCAATAAAATGTATCAAAATTGAAAAAAATCTTTATTTTACAATTGTTCTATCAATTTCAACCATTTTTTTCGATTTCAGGATTTTTTTTTTTTCAGTGATGCGAATTAAAATGATGTCAATTTAATAGAACTAATATAAATTATAATCATTTTACTTCATCAGATATTGTCTGATTTTCCAAGAACTGCGAATTAAAATGATATCAATTTGATATCATTTTAATTCGCGTTTTAGAATGCCCTTTTTCTAACTACTGACTGAATTTAATTATTTTTTTTATTACTTTCAATAGTTAATGTAAGAAAATAAATTTTTCTATTATTAGCTCATGATCAATTTTTTTTGTTTCCCACGGTGTTACAATATAAAAAATCATTTGACAATTTTTATCTTGGATTTAATGAGAATTATTCAAGTATAAAAATAATTTTTCACATAGAGAGGGGGTCATATTGATAAGATTTGTTTGCTATATATAAATCGTGAAAACATTCATAAGTTTGTATCATTTTATCATAACATATATAGTGAATAAAATGTTTTATATATATTGTAACGTTAGTGACAGTGACAGTGACAATGATAGTGAAAATAAAGTATCAAATTTCATAAATGATAATGCTGTAAGTGAAAAATCAACAAACTCTGAAACTGATTCAAAATCGAGTGATAATGAATCGAGACTTATAGATGATGATGATGATCCATATGAATCAAGTTTCATTGATGATGATTCATATGAATCCAGTTTCATAGAAGAAGATGATGAAAGTATAGATTCGTTTTCAAGTTCAAGTTCAAGTTCAAGCTCAAGTTTATATTCATGCTCAATTAACGCTTGAATCAATGATTGGAGCAAAGAAAACTTCAATGAAACGGAAAAGAATCATCTACATAGATGATGATGATGACGATGATAAAGATGATAAAGATGATGAAGAACCTATTCAAATTAAAAAAACTAATAAATATAATATTTGATTCTTCAAAGTAAATATATTGAAACTACAAGTGTCGTTATTAAGTACTTTTCTTTGAAATAGTACGTAAGTTCTATGAGTTAGTATTTGAGTACTATATACATCTATAAAAAATTGTTTGGTTATGTTTGAAAATGTGGACATATACAGTATACACATTAAAAGAATTTTAGTACTCAAATACTAACTCACAGAACTTACGTACTATTTCGAAGAAAAGTACTTAATAATGACACTTGTAGTTTCCATATATTTACTGTGTTTGATAACACATTCTTAAAGAAAACTTTAAGTCATTCAGTGGCGTGTCTACTCATTTGGAACAAATAGCTAAAAGATTCTTAATGATATTTTCTGGTTTACGATGTGCAAATAATCTCTGTGCACTTGCTTCATACTCAAACAGACGACTGAAAACTGGGCATGTCTTGCATGTCAAGGTTTGCATTCCAAATTCAATTTTAAATTCTTCGAATGGTAGTACTTTAATGGACAATGTGTTTGAATTGCTAGCGGTGGGAAATATCGATTGTGTAGATAGATGTGCATATAATTTACTAATGAGCCATTTTGTGTTCATCATGTGGAAAGTGTAAATGTTTATAGTTAGAAAGACTGAATATTTTGAGACAGTAACGTAATCCATCAAATGTTTCAAATTCATTAATGCGACAGAGACTTCCACTAAATGCATACTCTGGTATTATTAGAGATGGTTGGCTTGCTTTATATAAACGATGACAATAACATGAATCCATTTCGATTAAAATTTGAAAATTTTTTCTGAATTTGCTCGTAATGAATACTTATTGTTGTTTATTAATCATATGTCAAATATTCCAGATACAATGGCAATGACTTTTCAATCAATTTCAAAATTATCCAAAGCCAAAATAAAGTAATGGATTTGCATCACCATAAATCTCAACAAATATTGCTTGCATCTTTTATTCACAGTTACATCGTTCAATCGTTTTTTTATAACTGCACTGGATCTTACTTTCTTAAATCCACGTTACTCATTTCTCAATTTAATATTTTTTTGAATTTCATCAAAAAACCATTCGTTATAATTTTCTTTCAATTTAAAAACCCGATCAGTAATGTCTAGGTATGCACATGTTTTGTTGTTGACTGCATCTGTGAAAATTTCAGTGCATTCCTTGTATCCACTTTTATTCTTTGCAAACAAACAACTCAATTCTTTAAAGATAATTTCATACTTTTCATCAGACATTGCCGAGAAACGCACCTGTTTTTGTTGATGGATAAAATAGAACTAAATGCAAATGTTGATGGAATAATAAATATATACAAAGAAATTAGTTTGAAAAAAAAATCTTCTTTATTGAAAGTAATAATATTTCTTTGCATTACAATTACTTATTATATTAAATTATTTTCTGAAATCCATGAATTGTGTTCATTATTGAAACCAAGCCATTTGACGTACACAAGTCCATTCCTTTTGCGAAGTATCTTCTCAATGAGATATTCATTAGGATTTTTAACATGTTGAAGTTCTTCCGCATACACAGAACCTTTGATTTCTCGATTTTGATAGTCATGAAGTAGATATGTAATTGGATCTGTATTATACTGGACTTTTCTCACTCTAAAAACCTCTGTTGTCCATTTGGGTGTATAGCTTTTTTCAAAAACCTTTCTATATTTACTCATTCTCACATAATCACCAACTCTAAATTTAGCCTTTCGACGTTGAGAATATTCACGTTTGTATTTGTAGACTGTATTGAGAAGATACTGCTCATTGTCTGAATTCACTTCATTAGGTGCCATTTTTATTGTTCTATGACGTGTATTATTATAAGTATCGATTATTCTTTATAGAACATCATACCATTTGTATGATCCACGTAAATTGAATTGCATATATATTTTTCGCTTTATTGTACGAATCAGACGTTCAACAATGCTCGTTTTTTTATTACTATATGTAGAATAATGATTAATGTTTCCGTATTTGATGAATAATTGCTTCATCATATTATTAAAAAATTCTTTTCCATCATCAGTTTGTAAATTTCGAATGGGTTGTCCTACTTTATCAAGAATAATTCTCATTCCTTTAACAGTTTCACGGGCTGTTTTATCTTTCAATGGCTCAGTATATGCTCGCTTTGAGAATATGTCAATTACAATCAGAATGTATCTATATCTTCGATTTTCTCGTTTAAACTTTTGCATTTCAATTAAATCAGCCTGCAATGTGTCGGCTATACCGCGCATGGTATACTTTCGATGTTTGAAATTTACTCGAACATCATGATGAATTTCTTCAACTATTTGTTGTCTACCCATTCTTCTTATTTTTGATTTAATGATTTTTTTTTAGTTTGTAATGCTTAAATGGTTATACTGTTGCTTCGTTGTTGTATGTTTGTGAAGCAAACTCACACAGAAAGAGGTGCTTTGCTTTGATGTGCGCGTCTTGTGATGCGATATACACACCGATTTCAAATATTGTAATTCAGATACATTCAGACAAACTGAAATGTAGTAACGAGACTGTGTGTGAGTGAGTGTGCTTCACGAACATACAACAACGAAGCGACAGTATACGCGTAAATGAATATATTTTACATTCACAGTCTTCACTCAGTACATTTCAAATTGATCAAAGTACCTGCTAGTACTTTGACATTCGGTAGAGTCATTCAATAGTAAATAACCCCATGGTTATCCCCATGTGTATCTAACCTTTCAATCATATTGGGCCAGGTTGGGTCCACCTGCTCCTCAGGATTCACTTCCAGCCAATGACATCTAT
>JAQOWM010000947.1:0-22219 GCA_029041755.1 Resseliella maxima | reverse complement strand
TTATGACCCAAACAATGAGCAGATAATATTCAACATATTTATGATAAAAATGGACTTGCACATCAAATTGTATAGTGCAAGGTTACGAGAGTTTAAATTTACTTTCTTTTGTCAAAATTTATGGCACAAAGAAATAAACAAATTCTCTTCATAACATGTTACATAACTTCTGAGAATTGTAACATGAAAGAATTGAAATTTCGATTTTTTTCATTTCTTTAAAGTGCCGCTTACAAAAGCACCTAATAAAAAAAAAAAAAAATTACGTCAAGACCATAAAATGAACTTGGGTTAAATAGACAATTTTTCACGCAGCATGTATCGTAAGCGGCATGACTGTCATTTCCCGTCATAAAACCCTTTTCTCAACTGCCCACTCTGATAAATGCAGTCCATATTGTATTGCATTTCTATTGCATTCCCATCTTATTTTATTATTTGCGCTTCACGCAACTCGTATATTATTGAGTTTATTTCTTGTGAATGGTTAGAATTCCCAGCTGTTCGAGAAGCAATTAAAATGCGCAGCCTTCCACAATAACTCGTTTGACTCATCATAAAATTCATGGACAAGGCTTTCATTGTATGCTAGCCAAAATCTGTTCCAAGTTTGCCGCCAGTTTTTTGCTTTTTATATTGATTTTTGGCAGTTTGTTTTGACTTTTCAACTATCGGTGCAACATTTATTAGTTCCAAGTTATTTTGTTGTTCTCGCTACACCATCCTTTGCTTTACCCTTAGCCGACGCACAAACGATAGTAACTGGAGTTTTCTGAGCCCTCTTTGAACCATGAATATTCCGCGATTTCTTATGCATTTTGGGTATTTCACTTGTGATATAGAAAAAAAAATATTTATCTCGTATTGTAATCGGTATACCCCTCCCCACCGGGACCACCCCTTAAATTTGTTTGAATTGACAAAATCTGATCCAACCATTTTGCGTTTTTTTGTTGGTTTGATATCACTAACCATGATCTCCCTGTCGCTACCCGTTTTTCTCGAATTATATCTAATTCAACTTAAATTGATTCAATTTCCCGTCAGATAATTCAGCCTTTTTTCATCCCCCTCTCTACCAATCTCCCCCACTTTTCCGCATTTCTTTTTCCATCCAATATTATTTTTATTTTTCTTTTTTAGCTCCCCCCCCAAATTTTTTTTTGCGGCGCGCCCCATTTCTCTTTTAGAATTTGATGTGACCCCAATTGCGTCATCATTATTAAATTTAGACGCAATCCCCCCCCCCTCTTCATCAATACTTCGCAGCCTTTTATTCCGTACAATGTGTAAGGATAAAAATTCTCAATTAAAGCGCGAAAAAGATATCAAATCGAAACTCGTGGAGACGCGAAAAACTATACAGAATAAATATAAGAATGCGTATAAAGAACGTCTCAGTCGGGAAAGGGATTTACGAAAAAAAATATCGTCCAATCACAAAAGCGTTAAGTAATCTAGTTGATGTACAAAAGTCGAAAAAATCTCCTATTGAATCTGATAAATACGATGATCATATTTATGATTATGTCGCCAATAGTGAACATCATGAGATTTCTGATGATGAAGTTGATTCAGTGGATGTGTCATTCGAAAATTGGTCGGATTATTCTGTTGATGATTCTGAGGTCGCGGATATGGATGAATCGTCTGATATGGATGAATCAACTGATAATATTGTACGGAATAAAAGGCTGCGAAGTATTGATGAAGAGGATTCACCAATTGCGTCTAAATTTAATAATGATGACGCAATTGTTATCACATCAAATTCAGGCAGCAAAAGGATGCGATTATCAAAACAAGATTGCGATAAAAAGCAAAAAGAGAAAAATAAAAATAATAATCGAAAAATCCAGGAAATGCGGAAAGTGAACAACATTCGTCAGGAAGTTCAACGAAAAAAGGCTGAATTATCTGAAAGGAAATTGAATCAATTTCAGTTAATTCCATCCAATTCGAGTGAAACTGATAGCGATAGCGATGTGATCATGATTAGTGATATCAAACCAACAAGAAAACGCAAAATGTTTGAATCTGATGCTATCAGTTCAAACAAATTTACAGGGGTGGTCCCGATGCCGATTCCTATGCCGATTGCAATACGGAATAAATCTAAAGCCCGCAATATCACGAGTGAATTACTTAAAATGCATAAGAAATCGCGGAATATTCATCGTTCAAAGAGCTCTCAGAAAACTCCAGTTACTATCGTTTGTGCGTCGGCTAAGGACAAAGCAAAGGATGGTGTAGCAGAACAAAAAAATAACTTGGAACTAATAAATGTTGCACCGATAGTTGAAAAGTCAAAACAAACTGCCAAAAATCAATATAAAAAGCAAAAAACTGGCGGCAAACTTGAGACAGATTTTGTACCATACAATGAAAATATTGTCCATGAATTTTATGATGATCCAAACGAGTTGTGTGAAAGGCTGCGCATTTTAATTGCTTCTCGAACAGCTGGGAATTCTAACCATTCACAAGAAATAAACTCAATAATAGCTGAGTTGCGTGAAGCGCAAATAATAAAATAAGATGGAATGCAATAGAAATGCAATACAATATGGACTGCATTTCATCTCGGTGTGAGATTGAGTGGGCAGTTGAGAAAAGGGTTTTATGACATTTTATGACAGTCATGCCGCTTACGATACATGCTGCGTGAAAAATTGTCTATTTAACCCAAGTTCAATTTTAAATAGGATCATATGACGTAATAATTTTTTATATTTTTTTATTAGAGATGCAATTATTGTAAGCGGCACTTTAAAGAAATGAAAAAAATCGAAATTTCAATTCTTTCATGTTACAATTCTCAGAAGTTATGTAACATGTTATGAAGAGAATTTGTTTATTTCTTTGTGCCATGAATTTTGACAAAAGAAAGTAAATTTAAACTCTCGTAACCTTGCACTATACAATTTGATGTGCAAGTCCATTTTTATCATAAATATGTTGAATATTATCTGCTCATTGTTTGGGTCATAAATTTTTATCAAAAAAAGGATATTTTTTGGAAAGCGAAGTAATTTAAATTCGTGAATTGCTTTACATAAAATTCTGTGTAAGTGCAATGTGCATTAACGGAAAAAAAAACTGAAACACTTTAGAATTTGTGTATAAATATCGACAAAAATTCCAAAGAGAATTCAGTTCAAGAATCGATTCACAATTGAATACATTCAACAATCAGCCAAAATGATGCCATATATTACTGGACAATTATTAAGTAAGTACTTTTATTTTCAAAATTGTAATTTATTTTCAATTAATTATAAACATTTATTCATTAATTCACCAATTTTTCTCTGAATTTTTACAGATAACGCCATTCTATTACACCGGTTTGCACTACGTGAACGGAGTGCATTAGCACAATATTCGATGACTTTACCAAGTCAATTTGAATATTTCAATCAGTGGCATCCGGCAGCAGCAGCCCCAATACCACCACAACCACCATCTCAACTCCCCTCGATACCAGTTGACAATATTCGGCACCATCCAGCAGTTTCATCACCATATCCACCAAATGTTTCGAATGAAGACGCGATTGATGTTAACGATGGTCCACGGTATTTCGACGAATTGAATGTACGGCGTGCAGAGGAATTGGCGTTGATGGAGCTTGAAGCTGAATGGACCACACCTGAAGAGGAAGAAGAAGCAGCCTTGCGAATTACTGAATTCATACGACGTCATAGAGAGGAGCAAAATCGGCGGGAGGCAGAAAGACGTAGGATGGATGATGAAGAAGAAGAGCGACGTGAGCAAGAAGAGATACAACGAGCTCAAGCAGAAGTACGGCAGGCGCAGGAAGAAGTTCAGCGGTTGCAGCAGAATGAGCACTTTCATTCAATGAATATTGATGAAAGTGATGGTGAAGATGGTGACACAATTTCAACTGTAGTAGAAGTCGATGTCAGCGATAATGACGATACAATATCGTTATCAGCCTTTGCCAGATTGTACGAAGAACGCCGAAGCGCAGCTCAACTCTCCCCATCGCTAATGCAGTCGGAAGACATTCCATGGTCTTATCGTCGTGCCGCACAGCATTCAGAGTTACAGGTGCGACATTCATCATCGCCACAACCATCGACAACACGTGAAGATCGTCCACCGCAATCGAATACACCTCAACCATCAACATCACGCCAAATGGATGATTTGGATCGCCAGCGTGATGAAATAAAACGTGCGGCTGCGAAACTGGTATCCGACCGCAAACTACTTGAGCATGAACGCGATCAACTTGACCGCGCACGCCAACCAAGACCACTATGTTCAATTTGCCAGGAGGATCTTCTCTCCAAGTATCCAGTGCTACCACTTTGCTGTCATGCATTGTGTACACTGTGCCTGAGGAAGCAATTAGCATCAACGCAATTGTGTCCAGTGTGCCGCGAAGTAATTTCGGCATATAGCCCAATATTATTTCCATAATTTAATGAATGAATTTTAATTTATTGAAAAATCAATAAAATGTATCAAAATTGAAAAAAATCTTTATTTTACAATTGTTCTATCAATTTCAACCATTTTTTTCAATTTCAGGATTTTTTTTTTCAGTGATGCGAATTAAAATGACGTCAATTTGATAGAACTAATATTAATTATAATCATTTTACTTCATCAGATATTGTCTGATTTTCCAAGAACCGCGAATTAAAATGATATCAATTTAATATCAATTTGATATCATTTTAATTCGCGTTTTAGAATGCCCTTTTTCTAACTACTTAAGAAGTTCTGGAATTCTGGTTAAATACTGAGAATCCAAGGATCAGCCTGGGCAAATGACACTTTTATAAATAGGTCTAGAAATTTTGTTCGCCACAGGGCAAAATCTATTTATTTTTCCAATTTTCCGATCGGAAAAGCGTGAAAAATAGATTGAAAGATTTTTTCACCTTTGAAATGCAGATTTAATTTGATAAGTCAAAAATATTTTTTTCTCATTGAAATGAAATGTGCAAATAGCGCCCATCGAATAGCGCCTATTAAATAGCAGACTGAAAATTATTTATTTTAATTTACTTATTTTTTGGAAAAAATTAATCTGATTCTGATAACCACTGAAAAATATACAGTATTTGCAATTTATATGGTACAAACAAATTTTGAGAAATGGCACAAATTTGTGCCAGTTTTCTGCACATTTTGTATTGTTTTGTGTAGAAAACGCTTCTGTACAAAATTGTGCAGTAAAACTGCGCATCACCCGTGTGTGTGTGTGCGAACAAGATTCGAATTCGACTTGTATTCAAATCTTTTCTATTCATTGAATGCACGTCATTGACAAGAATTGAATACGTAGTCGGTATTTGAACCGCGAAATGTCTCTGATGAACACTTAAAAATTATAGGTCCCGTGCGCAGTAATACAGAAGACTGATAACAGCTGTGTATGTAAAAACGAGGAAAGCGTTAAGTTGTTGTCTTTGATAGAAAATGTCATGTGTTTTTCGAAATATCACAAGCCATAATAGATGTGTAGGCCAGGAAAAACTTCGTTATTTTTTCGATTTTCCCATCGGAAAAGCGCGAAAATCGGTCTGTAGTTTTTCTAATTTTCATACAATGATGCGTAGTAAAAATTGTTGACACAACAGAACAAGCATTAACAAGCAAAGCTCAGATTGCCATTTAGCTAGCTAAAAGTGTTTTTGATTTTTGTAAAAAATTCGAAATTTAGTACAGTATTATCAATATTAAATTTTTCACCGGAAAAACCAAGAAAAACTAATGCCAAGCAATTAAAAGTCTATTCATATCGTTGTGATTTGACATATAGAATTATACTTTTTAATAATTTTTCTTCCTATTTATTATTTTAAGTTTATCAAAAAAGCGTGATATAATTTATTTCTCTTTGGATATTAATAAAATATCACATTTGATATCAATCATGTAATTTCAATTTAGTCTCAGTCATTTGGCCTCAATTTTATCTCAATTCGAATGGCAAAAAAACTTTCTTCGTCTTCTTCGACAACAAAAATTTTGGCTTATGACATTTCAATTGATGGTACTGAGCTTTGTTTGGTTTTACTTGAAAACAATGATATATGCATATTATATATCAATTTAATAAATATGATTTATAAATGTAACGCTTTTTACTTATTTTATATTTGCCAAATAAAAGCGTTTATTTTCTCTCGAATTCTTGTTAATATAAATAGGACCGGTAATCAATTTATTCCAATACAACAACACGTTTTTACTTATGACCATTTATGACATTTCATTTGATGGCACTGAGAACCAAATTCCGTTAGTCTCACTTCAAACTGATTTATCGGAATTTATTGTCATTAATAAGAAATCAATACCGAAATTATACTCATTGTAGAAGAAGAATATGTTTAAATAAATAAATGGCATGGAAAAAAATAGTAACCTCTCATTATTTTTTATTATTCAATGTAAATTGGACCGGATTCATTTTATAAAATAAATGTCGGGAAAATATCACAATATATATAAGTCATTCAGCCCAATTCAGCCTCAATTAAATCTCAAAACAAATGCCATTTGATACTAGCCCGAAATTTTTCGATCATATCAAACGTATTTTGTCCGTTCATAAAAACTAAACATAAATACAACAAATGAATAAAACGATAACAACAACAATCATTTGAAAATTTTTTCAATCTAATTCTAAATGCACACATATTTTTATTTTTATTTTTATTTCTATTTGTATTTTATTATTATTCTTTTTTTTTTCTTTTCTCTTATTTTTATATATTTTTTTTTCCTTTTTTAATCTTAAAATTTGAATTCAAACATCAGTATCAATTGTATTCGAAATGTAAAACACGTTTGATTTTTCAATTTCATTCTTCTCTTTAAAAATACCATACGTTACTGCTACAATTATTAAAAATAGTTGTATTCCTATGAATAACAATACATAGTGATGTAGCGCTTGATTGGTATTGCCTTTTCGTTCATTGTTCAATAGATAGTCTTTTGAAATGCCGTTGTTATAAGTTTTCAAACATTTCGTGTCTACCTGAGTTACATTTATGTGAATCAAATGCGTCTCACATTCGTCTTTAGCGGACAAATGTTTACAATATTTTTCTGATCTGAATGTAAAACAATTATTTTCTAATTCACTAGTATCGAAAAATGAAGGCTGCTCTAAACTTATAGCCATATATTCTGATTTCAAATTAATTGTAACATAATTTTCGTTATAAATTAATGGTAAAAGATGTATGGAATATAATTTCCCTTTCTTAAATACTGGTATACTAAAATCTAAAATCATTAAGTCATTATAAAATTCCAAACTAAAAGCAATATTTTCCATAAACATATGTGAATATTCAATCGAAAAATCTATTGGTGTTGTTATATTAATTAATGAATCATTTTTTAGATAGGTTTTTATATTTTCTTCCAATATTGTCAATGGAATTATGTTTGATAGAGTTGTAAAATCGTGATGAATTATTTTGTTCAATTCCAAATAAGCGCGGATATAATGTGACAAAATAGTCCTGAAATGCTTACATTTCATAGTCTTGTTGGAATGAATAAACTCAAGTAGATTCTCATTCAATATATTGACAAATTCGAATGTATTGATCATTGTAAATTCTAATGGAATATTCTTTGTTTCATATAAAGTTTTCATTTTTTCAATGTCATCTGATCTTTTAACGAGACTTTCCAAATATTTTAATTCATTTGGACAGGAATTATTTATGAAATTGTATACCTCTTTCTCAATTTCCGAGAAAACTGAGACATCGATCGCGTAAACAATACTATGCTTGTCCTGAAATATATTCACTTCTTCCATAAATTGAAATTCAAGTCCGTTATTTTTGTTCCCCTCCAATTTTTCTTGTAAACTTGTTCGCAAAATCATTATAAAGAGCAAGTACATTAATTTTGACATATCTGAAAAATAAGATATAGTTTTTATAACAATCGTTTTATCATGAATATTATCAGTTTAATTGCAATGCATGGAATAACAATCCATTTGAATATAAAAATGAAAACATAAATTGCGATTTTCGACCATGCGGAATAATTTCTAATATTGAAGAATTTTGGCTGTTCATCTTGAATAAAAGCATGTGATTCTCCAAAAATTGAATCTATTTCCGTTGATAATTTTAAAAGTTTTATATCATATTTCGATAAAATAGTATAATCGAGAGTCCAATTCTTCAATTTATTATCATAAACATAAATCGAAAAGTTGTTGGAATCGATTCTTATTGTTTTGTCTACCCTTTCTGAATGCATTTCATTCGTTTCATTCAATACTCTTGCGGTTGTCGCGTGCTCAGGTAAAAAAATCGTTTGACTTTTACCAATATTCCTAATATTCTCAATACCATTAGATATGAATTTGATTCTTATTGGTTTCACTATATAAGCATACAGTTTATTGTTTGAAATTCGAATAAATTGATTCTCATGTGCTATTCTAAACAATTTACATCCGTTTTCAGTCTTATGTAAAATTAAAGATAGTAAACATTCACTCGGTTTCTCAAACAATTCCAATAAGAATGAATTGCAAATTGTCATATTCGCGATTTCAGAACATTTTGATAATATTGTCTTTGGAATAATTTTTATTTCTGTCTGATTTTTTTCAATAAAAATCATTGCTTTATCCTCTAAAATATATGTTTTATTATCCCGTGTCATAGGGATTGGAATAAATTCCCGTAAGAAATAATAATTATTTCCTATTTTCGGTATTGTTACTGCTATTGACACGTGAGAGGAATTTGCATAAACTCTATATTTTGCTATTTGCGCTATTTCGTTTGATTTTAATGAAGGAATACGTAATCCGTTTTGTATTAAATCATCGCTATCCCAAAGTGTTTTAAGGAAAAATGTCTCATCTATAATTTTAAATATATTATTTTTCAAATTTTTATTATAAATTGTGTTCAATTTTTGTACTTTTTCCCTATAGTTTATGATCAATATCTGATTCATGAATAATAAGTCATGGAATTCCGATAAATTTTCAACTGTTATGTCTAATTCGTTCATTTTTTCTGTCAAATTTTTATTTACTTTTGTCAATTCCTCCAATGCTTCCCTGTCTATTCTCATGAAATTCTGAATGATTTTCATTTGATTAAACAGAAATTCAATTTTACTCGATACTTTGTCATCTTTAATTGAATTTTCGTCGAAATTAAATATTTCGTCGGTAAAACCTTCGATAATATTTCTTTTATGTAAGCGTTTTCGTAAATTAATTTTATTCAAGTCATGTAACATCTCTTCTCTTATAATATACAAATTGTTCATAAAAAATTTGCAATTTAAAAGTAAAGAATGATTGCAAATTTGTTGTAATTTCTCAATGTTTTTATTCAAAATTTCCTTATCTTTTCTGAGAAATGTTGTATCGAAATGAAAATGTATTTCGTGTTCGTTCTCATATAAATACATTTTACCCATTTCACTTATTATTGCCTCTTCGTTGTAGCATGAAATCATATGTAAAAGTATGCATACATTTGCCATCGTCAAAAATTTTCGAATCATTCTCTCTGAAAGAGAAAGAAAATTATTTCCGTTAGAAAACAAACGTATATTTTTCGTTTCTATTTGGAATATAGAAATTCGTTCATTCACGTTAGCTCAGGCAGATGAGCATACGTGGAATATCATTTATTTGCTCAAATTTTACGACATTTTTATTGCTTTTCACCCTTTCTTGTGCAGTGTTCATGCATTGATTTCAACTGAATCTAATGCAATTCTAACGAGAATGCATCTCTTCGAGCGATTTTACGACTTTTCTCTTTTGAATTTAGAAAAATTTTATCCGTTCTTAAATAAATACAGATGGAAAGATTGATTTGAAATGAATATGTGGCTACATTATAAATATGTTTGTTACAATTTAACGGTTCATTAGTCACAGTTTTGATTTGAAAGAGTGAGTTTGAATTTAAAAATTTGAAAAAATGTATCTCAACAGTACCAATTTCATTATGTTGTGTTGTCTTGGTTGTTCCGGCAAAATTGTCAGAAAAGATCGTGCTTTCGTTGTACTGGATAATTGTAAGTAAAAAAAAAAAAAATTATTTCGTAAACAATGTTTTAGTTGTGTTGTTGCAAAATATAATATATATATATGTGTATTGTATATATTATATATTTTTTTTTTTTCTTTCTCTCTAATGAAAGGCTATCACGTTATGTACAATGTTTGCAATAATATCACTCGTAATGGTGATGATATTATTTGTAATCGCCGTTTAAAAGGAAAGACCCGTAAACGTTGTGGACGACGAGTTGGTATACTAAAAATTGAGAGAAATGATTTTATTGCAATTCTACTATCTGTCGAGCCTATAATCACTAAGGCATATATAAAAGATAGTAGTAAAATTGCTTCTGAATCTTCTTCAGAAAACGATGAAGAAGTTATTAAATTCCTTGGAATCGAAAAATTTCATTCAAATACGGATGCACCGGTTGGATTTATAACGCCAGGACTAGAGTCTATTGAAAATAATTTGACCATCAATTATGGCGCTAGCACATCGAATGATGTGTCCAAAGGATTTGTTCCGTTAGCTATGGAAAGTAATGCCAACGAAATTCCAAATCCCGAAAATCCCATTGCCGAACCCAGTCACCAATTTAATAACGAGGAATATGAAATGGAAGATTATTCAAATGTCGATGATCTGACTGCTGACTTTGATGCAGATATTATGGCTGGACTCGATATAGACGAGTACTTTGATTACTCAGTTTTCGATGCTATTCCGGATGAAAATAATAATTATTAAGCGGGTTTTTTTTTTCCTATTAGAAATACAATAAGTTTTTGTGTTTTTGAGTGTGAAATATTGTATTTCATGTGTGCAGGTCTATTGATATATGTTTCTTTTTTATTTTCCTAATAATTTAATCAAAAAACTTTGTTCGTGTGAAAAAATTTGAAAAATAAAGTGTTTTGTGTTAACTGAAACTAATATAAAATAGTGTGTGCTTTCTTCATAAAAACATAATAATTTCCTTCGTATCTTTCATTTAGTTCCCTTTGCAACATAATTTATATATAATGCAAAGCAAAATCAATGGTAAAAGAATGAAAATCATAAAATTAGATATTTTAGGAAAAATTTCAATTAGATTTTTTAATTCTGAAATACTATTGTATATTGTTTCTCTAACCGTTGTGAAAAAGTTACTGTTTTTGTTTTTAGTTTCTCGTATATTCTCATTCTCTTCCAGAATTTTATATAATTCATTTTTATCAATTATTTCAATTTCCGAAGTCCAATTCATAAAATTTTCTGGCATATTTAATACATTTTTATTCATCAATTCTCCTGCTAATAACCTGGTATTAATTGTATCATTATCGTTTGCTACTACATATGTTTTGCAAGCATCATTGAACTGAATTTCCATGCTAGTCGTTAAATTATAAATGTTATCTTTATTATCGCAATCAATTCTTAAAAGCATCGGCTCGATAACATGGCAATAAATTGAATTGGGTTCTGTACGAACAACATAATTTTTCCTCGCTATATTTTTAACAAGACAAGTAAAATTTGTAGTGTTTGAAATTAGAGAATTCATGCAATCTGAATTATTTTCTATGTTTTCAACACTTAGTGAATTACATAACGTTAAATCTGCTATTTTTCTACATTCTTTCAACTCTTTTTTAGGGAAAATTTTCAATTTATTTTCTTTTGATCGAAAATAATATGTATTTTCTATATTGAAAATCTGCGTCTTTTCCCCATCCTGAAATGGAATTGGAATTATTTCCATAAAGTCATATTGATTTCTATTTATAATTGGTATATCTACCAATATTGTTAGATGTGTTGAATTCTTAATAGTATAGAAATTACTAACTTCAATTATGTCTAATGTGTCCAACTGTGGTAAAGACATTTTTGGAGACAGAAATTTATTCACCGTATCCAAATCGTCTGAAAATTTCTTTATATCTATTATTCCAAAGAATATAGACCTAGTATGATTTTCAAATATTCCCGCAAATACTACAGTGTCTCTTAAATGTTTTAAGAAAATATCTCTCATGAATAATAGCAAACTGTCAAATGTTTCTCTTTTCCTAAATTCATTCTGTTCAATTTCGGTAATATTGACAATTTTTATTTGCGCTTCTAATTGTTTTTTGGTAACATCAACTTGTTGATTCACCATTGATTCTGTATTATTTTTATTTGAAAATTCATTATATACGTATTCTCCCGCAATCCCAGAAACTGCCGAAGTTATGACCGTTCCTACTCTTTTCCAATTAAAAATAGATTTTGCTAAACCAACAAACCACGTTCCACGCTTTCTTCTAAAATTCAAATTTGCTTTTATATAATTGACATTATTGTCAATTATTGAAGTTTCATTCTTGAATGAGTTTAAAAAAAATGTACATTTTTCTCTGTTTTTTATATTATTGCATAATTCTGTCAAATTTTTAATATTTTCTTGAATAATCCTTGCATCTTCAAAATATTTCATTATATTTATGTCATATTGTAAAGTCCATTCTCTTTCATAAAATTCAATGGTTCCGTGTTTTTTATGTAATACATACGGTTTTTGTAGTGAATATTGTATTACTACTAGTAAAACTAGTGTTATACATAGAAATCTCATTTTAACTGTAACGAAAAAACGAATTTTGAAAAATAATTATGGCTGACGAAACGACTTCATTTTTTCTTAGATTCTATCTTTACTAATGGCCTCAACTTGTTTCTTATTGGTTAAGAAAATAAAAATAGGGTGGAGAGTGTGTCTTCAAGAAATAGGGGTCGCAAATACAAAGAACGTATGTATGTACGATCGTGTGTACCATATACGGTAATGGTAGAATCCGTCATTTTTGAAAATAAGGGTCTTAAATAAGGGGTGCGTACACACGCCTCTTTTGCATTCTCCATTTTTATTTTAACCAATGGTATTTGATATTGACTGTTCTTGTGCAAAAATTAGGGTCTTGAAAACAGAAATTTGAATTTAAAAAAGATGGCGAACAATTATGGCTGTTCCTTTAAATCGCGTCTATTTCTATATACTCTTTCAATTACTCTCTTCACTTTCCATTGCTTGATTTTTATATCTGATCTCATTTCATGATAATTCGAATGACATTCCATATCAATTATACAATCTATTTTTAAATTTTCTAATTTTAAATGTAATTTTATATCGTCTCTGTATTTAGAATATTTTCCTACTGCTTCTGTTATATTTTTTCGCCATGAACGTGAAGGACATACTGATAAAATATTTGATAATGTTTTTTCATCTTGTATAGTATGCAAATTACTTTGGATTTTGTCACATAATTCGTAACATTTCCATGTGGTATTTAATTCTCTATCATTAGTTTTTGCTTTTCCTCCAACCATATATTCATATAGTATTAACTTTGCCATTGGGTCACGTATCATTGCGTGTAGCGTCATTTTTTTTAAACGATTAAATTGAGTTCTAACATGGATATTTCTACGCAAATTAGTGAAGAAACCGTTAATATTATAATTGAAATTTGTCCGCCCAAAAAGTTCCAGTTCCATTTTTCCAAATGTTTGTGTCTAAAAAGTTTGTCAAATAATGTCAAATTAATGTCTAAAACAAAATGTCATTTAAACTATTTGTCAATAATAATTTTCTTTTTAATTTTATATTAATTAGTAATTTCTGATGAGAAATAATTTAATTAATCCATTAATAGACTTCATTTTTTTTGTCAAAAATTTCTTCTAAATTTGTTTTTATTTGATCATCTTTTTTCTTAATATTTGCTATGAATGGAATAAATATGTCGTATTGTTCCATTTTTTTATAGCTATAAAGTCTTAATTCCCTCAATAATTTCCTAACTAAACCCGTTCTTCCAATTCTACGGCTATTTTCTATATTTTTTATTAGTTTATATTCATCTTCAAATAGTGGAAATAATCCAATCATTTTTCTTAAATTTTCATCATTTAAGTATTCTGTGTTATAAATTGAATTTTCGCACATAAAATAGCATTCCCAATAACCAAAAAATTCTCTTTCTATGTATTTGAAATTCCTTCCAACAAATTTTTTAAATATTATTTTCCCAACTTGGTCGTGAATGACTCCATAAAAAGTTAACTGCTTAATTCTATACATTTGTGAAATAACAAACATTTTCTTTCTACAGAAATGTCGTATTCTTGCATAGTTTGATGTTCTTTTAATTAAATCCGTGTCCATGTTGCCAAAAATTTTCGCTGTTTATCTAGACAGTGAAAAAGAATCTATTTAGAATGTTTCTTATCGTAAATGTCTCCTATGTGTTTCCTAATGCATGCTGAATTTCTTAAAATTTCAATTTGAAAACTTTTGTACGTGCCATCATTGTTTAATTTATCGAAACATTCATAACTCAAGTCACCAAGTGCTTGAAATAAATCATTATGGTCATTACTATTCTTATATTTGTCCATATTTGTTTTAATTCTTCCATGCCATGCTGATGATCGTGTATTATTTAATAATTCATTTATCTGGTCTTCATCTAACTCGCCTCTCTCTTTTAATATATTATTACTTAAATTATAACTCTCAATCATTTTCAAAATTCTATCGTATTCTGTAAACATTTCATAGTCGAGATAAATGATAAATATTTCCAGTTGTAATTTATTTTTTAGAATTTCTTCTAAAGGACTTCTGCTCAAATTAATTATTTGTTTTCTTATAAACAAATATTTAAAAATAGTATGCATCATTCTTTTCAGAAGGCTAATCACACTATTCTTTTTAGATGATTTTGGATCCATTGTATTTGTTTAGACAAAGAATCTGAAAAATTGTTTTCAATGAAAATATATTAATTTTATTCATAATTTGCTTGTGCTTTTTTAATTAAATTTTTATGAATTTTTACGCGCTTTCCGTTTCTTAAAATTTCTACATACACGTCCTCCGAATTAATTACTTTAAATGGTCCATCATACACATCTTGAAATTTATGTGTTTTTACTTGGTTCTTAACTAATATTAAATCGTTGATTTTTATATCATATTCTTTAGAATTTTCATCATAATATTTTTTATTCTGTATCTTTTTCATCATCAAATTTTCTTTAGCAATTTCTAATGCTTTCGCTATATTATTTCTAATCGAATCTGCGTAGTTATCGTAATTATATGTTAATTTTGTTTTATTTAAATGTGACGGTATTTGTAATTTGAAACCGTATACAAGTTCGTGTGGTGTATAATTAGTTGTTGAATGCACCGTATTATTGTAAGCAAATGTAGCGAATTTTAATAAAGTATCCCATGAATCTCTATTTTCTGCTGTATAAGCTCTGAGATAGGCGTTCAAGGTTCGATGTGAACGCTCAACGATATTTGCTTGAGGATGATAAGGTGTAGTAAATATCTTTTTTATCATAAATAATTTTGTTAATTCTTTAATGATTTGTGATACAAAATTTGTCGCATTATCTGATATTAATCTTGAAGGAAAATTATAGCGACATATGATATGTTCCAATAAACAATTTGCCGCTGTCAAGGCAGTGCTGTCGACTGTTGGAACTGCTATAAGATATTTTGTTAAATCGCATGTTGCAGTGAAAATATATTTATTTCCCTCTGAACTCGTTGATATTGGACCCACAAAATCTATATAAGTATGGTCGAAAACTATCTCTCCCAAGCTTGAAATTTGCATTGGAACTTTTGTATTTGTAGTTGTCTTTGTTCGTTCACATATTTTACACTTTTTAACATATTCTTTTATATCTTTGGCCATATTTGCCCAATGATAAAATTGAGAAATTGTTGATAACATTTTCCCACTACCAAAGTGACCACTTATCGGTGACTCATGATACAGTTCCATTATTTTTTCGATATCTTCTCTTTCCTTTAATTCCAATATTTTGTTCAAATAAAATGTTACTTCAATATTTTGTCCCCTGAATGTTTCTTCGAATGTATTTTTTAAGAAAAAGTAGTGACGTATGTTGTCATAATCGATATTAATAGCTATATTCTGTGCAGTTTCCTTCAAACAAATGTTCAGTATATCATTTATGCATTTTTTCGTGTCGTTTATATTATTAATACTTGAAAATTGATTGGATATCAATCTATGATATTGAAAATTGGTCAATTTTGTAAATTCTTTGAAAAATTTAAATGTTCCATATTTGTCTGTAATTCTGTTTCTTAATGCATTATTTTCAATCGATAATAAATGAAATACTATATCAAAATTTCCTCTTCTTAATAATGTTCCACTTTTTTCTTCAATTAAAAAGCTTTTTGCTTGTCTCAGTTTTTGACCGCGTGTAATCATTGCATATATTTCAGCTCCTTTCTCTATTTCTAATACTTCTTCTATTGACAGTGGTTCCATTCTTGATAATGCATCAGCGACATTATTTTTCGATCCTGGCCGATATATAATTTTAAAATTATAATCCATTAAATCAATTCTCTGCCTAAATAATCTAGATCCAGCGTCTTTCATATTAAATAGATAACACAGAGCTTTGTGGTCAGTAATAAGGACAAAAAATCTTCCATAAAGATAGACTCTGAAAGCCTTAATTACTTCCACTATAGCCAACAATTCCTTTTGAATCGTTGAATATCTCCTCTGTGTTTCATTTAATGTTTTACTGAAGAAACATATTGGTCGATCGTGTGGTGGATTGCCTTGAGACAACATTCCACCAATCGCATAATTTGATGCATCAGTAGTAACATAAAAAAGTTCATTAAAATCTGGAAATTTCAACATAACTTCTTCTGCTAGAGCGTTTTTAAGCTTATCAAATGCTTCCTGTTGAACATTTGTCCAAATCAGAGGCATTTCCTTTTTTAATAATTGTGTTAAGGGTTTCGCCATTTTTGAAAAATTATTCACATATCGTCTGAAATAATTGCATAATCCTAAAAATGATTGTATCTGTTTAATAGTACTTGGTCTTGGATAATTCTTTATAGCTTCGATTTTCTTTGGATTGGCTTTCATTCCATCTTTTGAGATAATGTGCCCTAAGTATTCAAATTCTTTCGCATAAAATAGACATTTTGATATTTTCAATTGCAAATTATTTTGTTTTAATGATAACAATACTTTCCGTAAAATTTCATCGTGTAATTCCCTAGTTTTCGCATAAACTATTACATCGTCTAGATATACATATACACCTTTGCCAATTAAATCACTTAATATTGTATTAATTGCTCTCTGCCATGTCAATGGTGCCATTGCCAGGCCCATTGGCATCCTAATCCATCGATATTGGAAATTGCCTGCCGTGAATGCTGTACAGTCTCTACTTTCCTCATCCAATAAAATTTGATGAAACGCTCCCTTTATATCTAGAGTCGTGAAAAAGTTACATCCACTAATTCCATTCAAAATATCATCAATGAGTGGAATCGGGAAGTTCTGAATTTCAGTGCATTGATTGAGTTTTTTATAATCAACTACAAATCTATAATCACTTTTACCACCAAAATCATCTTTTTTCTCGACTATTAAGGCTGGTGAATTATAATTTGACTGACATTTCTCAATTATTCCCTGTTCTTCATAATCCTTCACGATTTCTTCAAGAGCCTTTCTATGTGTCTGGGGAATTCTATACTGCCGAACATTCACTACTTTTGCATTTGGTAGGAGCAAGATTTTATGTTTAATTACATCGGTTGATGCTAGCATATCTCCTTTAATGTAAAACTGATATGGGAATTCATTACATAATTGTTTAATAAATTTCTTCTCATCTTCTGTGCATTTTTCTAAATTTAATGCTTGATAAATTAGTTCTGACCTAGTTGTGGCCGTATTCTGAATAGCATATTTTTCATATTTTTGTAAATCAATATCTTTCTTATTTAATTTCAAATCATTGTTCACTTTAAATTTTTCATATTTTTCAATTTCTTTTTCATAAAAATTCATTTTTTCATAATATTCATAATATTCTGCTTTCGTTTTACGTGGTCTTTTCTCCATATTCAAAATTTCATCAAATTCATAATTGTGTGCCAAAATGCTCAAAAAATTATTTTCATCATTTCCTAAAATATTTTCTTTATATTCCAATTGCGAAATTTTATTGTTATTATTTTTATTCATATTCGTTTCATTATTTCGTTCAATATTTTTTCCTAATTCATTTTTCATTTCAATTTCTTCTTTGTTTTCAATAACAACTTCTAAATTTATATTCAAAGTCATATTATTCATATCAATATTTGCTCCATAAGTGGATAAAAAATCATATCCCAAATATCCATCTCCCGGACCGGTGTACTTTCGATCTACTAGATGCAATGCTGTAGTCAAAAACTGCCTTTCAACTGCTATAATACCGTATACAAATCCTTCTGTTTTGACCGAAACGTCTTTTCCTACTATTCCATATAAATTGACTATATAATTATTTCGCCGTATTTTTCTTGTTATTGAGTCGCTTGCTAAAATTGTAATTGCTGCTCCAGTATCTATAAGTAATTTCAATGGTTTTTCACTCAAATTAGTGTTAAGATACACAAAAGATGCTCCATTTTCATCATATATTTTTATCGAAATTATTTTTTTCTGAATTGTATCGTTTTCTATGTTTCTTTGGAAATTTCTCAGGGTATTAAGATTGTTTTCATTATTATCTTCCGTACGAAAATAAATGGATAAAAAGGAAATATTGGATGAAACAAGTCGGTCGTCTTGCCTCATCCTTTTTAGTTTTCCGAATTGTGTTGGTCATTTTTTGGTTCAACTGCACTAATGGTATTCTGTCTACGTTCAAATCTTTGATTTTGATTATTTTCAGTGCCTCGTTGCTGATTCTGTATTTGATTCCGATTAGAAAAATTATTACTGAAATTTCTCGTTTGGTTAGGATTTTGATTTTCAATGTTCGGGTTACCAGAATTGTTTCCGAATCGATTATTATTTCCATTACCAAATTGTCTATTATTCCAAGGTCTATTGAAATTATTTTGATTGTTCCAATTCCAATTCGTATTATTCCAATTACGATTATTGTTCCAATTTCGATTATTATTGAAATTGCGATTATTGAAATTGCGATTATTGTTCCAATTTGGGTTTGAAAAATTACGGTTATTGGATCCATTTAATCCCAAAGCTTGTAATACTGTAATTACATTATCTAAATTGTTTACGTAATTATTTTTTCGTCTACAATTAGCTTCACGGTGACCAGTGAGATTACAGTGCCTGCAATATAAATCATTACGGGGAATATCATGAATGTAATCGTTCTCCGTTTCAATTGCATAAGCGATTGCATCTTCAAGTGAGTGAGCTCCTCTTGTCATCATTCGCTCTCTTAATTTGGAATCTTTTATTCCCTTGGCATATGCACGTCTTGCTAATCGATTGTGCTCTTTTTTCTGATCCTCCGTCAATAACGTATACGTGGAATTCTTTTCCATTAATAATTTTCGAGCCCTATCTGAATATTCTGTTAATGTCTCATCTTTTTCCTGTCTTAAATTCTCAATTTTACTACTTAAAACATCTTTATTGCTCAAATAGGAAAAATGAGATAGCATTCTTGATTTCATTTCTTCCCAATTGCTATTCATTTTGTCTAAAATAACTCTTTTTGCTTCTCCTCTTAATTGCAGAAGCATGTGTTCGTAGAATTCATTCTCTTCTGCGTTATTCAAACAAGAATTATATAATGTATCAGAGATGTCAATGAAATCTCTTAATTCATTAAATGATGATCCATCGAATTTTGGAATTAATCGTAAACGTCGTAAAAAGGAATCACGAATATGTTGTATATTCATATTTGTCTGATTTATTGGAACACTGTTATCTCTTTGATCAAAGTTTTGAACTGAATTTTGCATTAAATTATTTTGAATTTCTTGATTAGATCGAATTGGTTGAAAGTATTCATTTTGGTTTACGTTCAATTCATTTTCATTTTCTCTTTTATTCAAATTGGAATTAATTTTTATACGTTTTGGTTTTGGAATTTCATTATATTTAGAATCATTGTATAACGGAAAATTAAAATGCTCTTCTTTCTGATTAAAATTATCATTAAAAAATGAAACGTTTTTCTTTTGTTTTGTCGGTGTAGGGTTATAATTTTTAAATTTTTGTGGTTCACTTTCTATATCGTGGAAATATTCTTCACTAATTGTAGGTAAATTATTGATTGCATTGGCATCAATTTTCCATTGTTTATCTAATCTCATAAAATAATCATCTCTTTCTTTTTTCTCTCTTTGCTCTCTTAATTTTCTTTCTTCTGGAGATTCTAATCTATATTGATTATCAATCGAAAATTTTGTAGTACTGCGTGGTTTTGTATTGACAAAATACTTTTCATCGAGTGTCAAAGTGTTGTTTGTATCGGTATTTTCTGTGTCTATAATTTTTGTGGATTTTTCATTTTCCATTGTCAAACTAGTTTTTGTTATATCTGTGATATCATTAATTTTTAATTCAGATTCATTTTCATCCATTTCCTTTGCAGTTGACGTTTTTGGATCTGGTGTTCTAAATACTGACATATTTTCAATATCTATGAAATTTTCCAATTTATTCAACTTTTCTTTATGTAGTATAGCTTCTTCTATTTTTTTCAAAGAATCTGTCAAATTTTTTAGTATTTTTTCGTCTTTTTCAACTGAAATTTTTTCACAAATGTTTTCCTTTTCCCTTAACAACGCTTCTTTTTCAAAAGTTAGTCGAGAAGGTGTCTGGATTTTTAATGTTTCTTCTATTGCTTTTTTATGCAATTCTATCTGTCTTCCTATTAAATTTATTTTATTTTGTAATTTTTCTATTGTACCTAATCTCTGATTTTGTTTTGATGGACTTTGAATATTCTGATTTTCAAGTAAATTATTTAATTGTTTTTCCAATTTTTTCTTTTGTTCCCTTAATTGTGGTATGTTAATTTCTTTTTCTGACATTAGTTCTACATAAAAATAAAAAAAAAAATGTTTTTATAACTTACTAAAATCTTTGAAATTTCCTTCTAAATGAACGGATGCTGTGGTGTAATGTCGATGATTTTGTTTTGCTGTTTTACGGCTGCTTGCTTACTTCAATACGTTGATTCCGCTTCTTGGTGTTTTATGTTCTCTGGATGACTACGGTGCTCGATGTTCTTGTTGTTTATGATGTTTCCTGCTATTGTCTTTGGCTCCAATTTTATTTTTGACGACTGTTGTCTTCGATTTTCGTTTTGATGATTATTTTTTCTCGTTTTTCCCGATATAAATTGAAACCCAATTTATATTTATTTTTCTTCTTTTTCAATTATAAATTTTCTTCCAAATATAATTCGAATTGTTTGGTTCAAATGCTCAATTGATATTGTAGTGGTAGTATGTTGTATTTCGCGTTATTTTCCTTTTTTTTTTTTTTTTATGCTGTGTCGTTTTTCGTATTTCTTGTTTCTATTATTGTATTATTTTTTTTTTGTGTTATTATTTTCACCCCGAATCAATTTCGTACTTTTTTTTTTTTATTTAAAAACTTGAGCAAATATATTCCAATATTGGCCTACTTTTTGTGTTTATATTATTAGAAATTTACAAAGCTCCAATTTGTCCACGCATAAAGCTAGCCCTTAATAAAGAGCGGAATTTTATCCAGCCTTTTTTTCTTTCTTCTTTTTGAGTAGAAGCGGTATAACCTTAACGTGGTACGTTAACCCAATGTTAAGGAATTACGGCCCAAGCCTCTTGCTCTTTGAAAAAGGAAAACGGCGGAAGAGTCTTGTAAATTTCACTCACAAAATATTTATAAAATTGCCAATTTAAATTATAAATTTTTCTTTTTGCTCGCGTTTAAAAATTTGTTCGCAGCGCCAGTTTGTACGGTTGACCGAGTGGTGATAAATAAAACACTTTGTTTTTCTGAATTATTTTATAATTTTATTAAATGAAAATATTTTTGTCGCGAATGATTATTTTGTCTCTATTACGGTATGATTTCCGATGAGCTAATTTGAACGAATTGCTCTCGCAGCGCAATCCTTTTATAACTCTTCTGCCTCTGATTTCCCCTCATCATAAAAATTATTCATAACAATAATAATGCATGGACAGATTTTACATGCATTTCAAATGCAAAGCGGGGAAATGCATGGACAGATTTGTACTGTGTGTAAACAGAAAATCATAATAATAG
>JAQOWM010000083.1:295000-311303 GCA_029041755.1 Resseliella maxima | reverse complement strand
CTCCGAAATGACTGAAGGAAAATTGGGCCCTTTTAGTACACCTGACTTGACATTTGCAAACCTGAAATTATCCATAAGAGGACGACATTTCTGTACTAAATCTAAAAAATACACATTAGATAGCGTCACTAGTGTACTAAATCCAACGTGGGTTGACAGTCACATTTGCCGATTAAAAAAAATAAAAATAAAAAAAAACACTTCAAATTAAAGCACTTATTATGTGTTTGAATAAGTAGAGTAATTGAAAATGCATTTTTTCTTATATATATTTCACAAAATAATTGTAATTCATTGACGACTTTGAATTTCTCTCACCAGAATTGACCAATAAGAACCTGATACAGGGGAACTGTACAGTGGAAATACAGCATGGATGAAGTTATTGCGCAGCAAATGAACAAATGACTCAAAAAAAGGAAAACATTTCCAAACATGTTCGAGAAGTCTTATAAAATCCGCGATTGAAGCGCCATCTATACCGTAATTAATATGTCTAGTGACAACGAATTGAACTAGAATGTTCGGTAACATTTGTTGTATTGCGCAAATTGCTTGTTTTTTTTGTTGCTATTTTGCTGCGCAGTTTCTTTCCAGATGGCGTGTCAATAAAAAGAGAACAAAATGACACATCTTTATTCTGTATTTTTAAAAATCTTTTCAATTGCAAAATCCTTTATAATAACAAAATAATAAAAAAACGCATTAAATCATTATAATCCTTTTGAAGTAATAGTTTTCTAGGGGCAATCATGTCCAACAAATCTTGCAAATCATGCGAGTCATTGAGATTCGTACGAATCTTCTACGAATCTCAGTTTGATGTTTGTGCTATTTACAATGTAATATTAATTTATGTTTTGAAAAAAAAAATTGAATTCGAAATTGTGATAAAAAACTAAAATAATTCTGAAAAAAATACGAGACAAAAAAAATATGAGTTTGTCTTTCTTAAAGTGCTACAACACTTTAAAGTGTTGTGCTTCTGAGTAAAAAAAAATGATACTTTATTGCATATACATTTCTGTATATGACATTCCAGAAACATAACCTTACATTGTCGGGAAAAAAACCAAGACAAAATAAATTATTCGAAAAACACTGAGCCATTATGATGATGGCTAATGAATAGTCGTTAAGATACTTTTGTTTATTTTTCAACATTGAATATCGATCGACAATTGATGTACTTTATGCGATTAAATTATTAAAACGCGTCTATATTCATTTGATGATGTAATGCGAATTCCAACTTTTAATAACCCGAAATATGTGCTACTGTTGTTATCGTTGTTTTGTTTTTGGTTTTTGATGCTCTGTTCTATGGTGTCGGTCACATTATAACAAATGAATGCATTCTAATAGATTGCGAAGGGTATCTATTAGGTTGTCGAATACATTATGATTGTTTATGATACCAAGGTACAAACGTGTTCGGCTTATACGACTAAAAAAAAGGATGTTGAATTAATTTTCATAAGATTGAAGAGAAATTTATGTTAACGTTTGATTTGTCAATTATGTAAAATTACAATTGTCACTTAAAAAATAAATTCTATTTAATTTCTGTAATTAATTTACGAATTTGATAATACAATAATCTTTTTTGTTGTTTTGTCATTAATAACAGTGTGTTTTTCTAATGAACACATGAAATAATACCAAAAATATATGGTGAAAATGAATTGATACAATTTACCGCGAAGAAACAAAAATTTGAAAGGAAAAAAAGCAGAAAATTTAGCGCAAAGAATGTTGTTTAATGGTGATTTTAGACAACATTTTGAATCTATTCACTTCTATTTCTTATTTAATTTTTTTTTTTTCACTTTAGTAACATAAGTTCAATACCAAAACACGTTTTCGATCATACGTTGAACAAACATTTCACATTTTGGTAAAGCCAATTGCAAATTATTCAATTCATTTTCAAATCGGTTTTTCTTTTTCTTTTTCTTCTTTTTTCGTATGAATTTATCACAATATTTGCAATTTTTGTTTTGTTTCTGCTATAAATTTAAGCAAAACATTAAACAAATTCGAATGAATTAACAATTAATTGATTTTCTCATAATAATAAACATATTTTCAATTGTTGGGCGAATTCAATCAATAGAAATTCCATTGATTTGGATTGAAATCAAATAAATCGGAATAAGCATCATCATCATCATATGAATCATAGTTTTCGTAATCAAAATCATCATCATCTGAATCTGGAATTTTTGGAAGGAAAAAAAAAATGATGAGAAAATTTACATTTTTTCTTTGAAGAATTAATTTAAAAGAAAAAAAAAAAAGAAAAAAATTCTAAATTGTTGGAAATAAGAATTGAAACTTCAAAACAAAATCAAATCGAATTTTTCTTGTGAAAATTCTTCATTTTTTTCTTTTTGTTTTGTTTTGATTCAAATGAAAAAAAGCCAAAATGCATTTGGTGAAATAAAAAAAAAAAAAAAAAACACTTATCATAATCACTCTCTGTGCTAATTTCAGAAAATTCATCGCCAAATATATTGTACAAAAAGAATTCATTTGCTCGAATAATTTCCACATATTTTTTACATTCATCAAGAACTGATGGTGTTACTTTGGCAGTCATTTTGCTTAGACTAAGTGTAAGCCGTGTATCACGTTTTTGATAAATTGTCACCAAACTTTGGAAGAAATTATCATCAATTTCAACGCTTGAATTATGGATGTGCAGTATTGAGCCAATGTTACAAATTGTACAACGCCAGTTGCATTCAATGTTTGACATTTTGAAATATAAAAATCCTCAAGTTTTGGTAAATTTTTTGCCAATTCAACCAAAAATCGATTGTGTACACTTGACATTGAGCATAATTTTAATGATGTTAATTTTTTACATTTTACAATTGTATCGATAAGACTATCATTAAGTAAACCATCGGATAAATGTAAAATTTCAATTTTCCCTTTGGCTGCCAATGATTCAATAAATGATGCAATCGAATACATGCTACAATTTAATTGTAATTCACGTAAATGCTCTAAACGTAATAATGCCATAATATTTTTTGAAAAAATTTTGAAAATAATCCACTTCAATGGTTAACGATTCCAGCAATGGTATATTATTTGCAATTCGTGGAAAAATTTTATCAAATATACAACCACCGCAATGTATAATTTTTACCGATTTTAATTGGCGATTCATTTTAAAAAATGTATATAAATGCCGAATATCAATGTCTGAATTCATAATTAATGTGATTTCTTCAAGTCATGGCCCAACATAAACCAGTTAAATTTGAATCCGATTGTATTGTTAGCTTATGCAATTGATGACACTGCATAAAAACACGTTTAATGCTATCATTTAATTCACACAAACTAAACGATAATTCTTCCAGTGTTGAAAAAAACTTGCCACTCACACGGTATAGACTTTCCTGTATTTTGAGAGTTAAAAGAACAAACAATTATTATTTTTAGTTTGATTGAAAATAATAATAATTGAATTGAATTGACCCCTTTTTATCTCTAAATTGATACACAATCACGTGTTTTTTTTCGAACATTTTACACTGATTACAAACAACATACCATTTTGCCAAATTATTTTGAACCGGCTGCATCAATAATAAAATGTATACACTTTATAGACGCACTTTGAAACCGTCTGATTCAAATGAAATGATTTCAACGCAATTACATGATAGAATTGCGCATTTTATCAATATATGTCAACTGTCAAACGATCATTGGTCATATGATTGAATAATTTTAATTAGACAAATGAGATGAGAAAAAAAAAAACAAAAAAAAAAGAACAAATTAAAACCAAACACACATTCATAGCACAATGCATTGAGACATTTTTCATTATCATTTAGTAAAAAAAAAATCTGTTGAATGCATAAACAATTAAATTGAAATGTTCACACAATTTCACGAGTGCAAAGTGTCAATTTTGATGTAAGTTGTTTCAAAAAATATCTAAACTTTACAGTTGAAAAAAACTCAATTTAAGTTTTTTTTTTTTTTTTAAGACAACAAAAGAAGAAAACAATTGACTGAAATAAATCTAAATCAACGATTGTTGAAAAAAAAAAAATAAGTGAATTTATATATGGCAAATGAATGGCATTTTCAAAAAAAAACAGAAAACTTGAAAAAACAATTATTTTGCCTGTTTGAAACTACATATTACTTTAATAATTTGAAAATCATCGTATTAAATTAATATATAGTTGCAAACAGGCCAAAAAAATGTTTTTTAATGTTTTTGGTTGTTGTTGTTTTGTTCAGAGTAAACGAAAACTGAAAAAAAAAATTGTTTGTCTGTTCAAAACTAAAATCTCTTCAATGCTTCAGCACAAACATTGAAGTGCCGACTTTTTGCTTATTTAATGTATGACTTCTGTAGCTTAGTGGATAGTGTGACAACTTTTTATTTGGTCGTTTTGTGTTCGAATCCAAGTAAACTAATTTTTTTTTTTTTTTCAGTTTTCGGTCTTTTTTTCCACATTTTTATTTTTTGTTCATTTATTTTAAATAAAAATGTGGAAAAAAGACCGAAAACTAAAAAAAAAAAATTATTTTACTTGGGTTGGAACACAAAACGACCAAATAAAAAGTTATCGGGCTTTACAATACGCTACCCGAGTCATACATTAAATAAGCAAAAAGTCGGCATAGTGTTTATGCTGAAACATTGAAGAGATTTTAGTTGTGAATAGACAAACAATTTTTTTTTTCAGTTTTCGTTTAGTCTGAACAAAAATTAACAACAAAAAACATAGAAAAACAATTTTGCCTGTTTGCAACTAATATTGCTTTAATAATTTAGAAATCGTCGCATTAAAGTAATATGTAGTTGCAAACAGGCCAAAAAAATGTTTTTTAATGTTTTTGGTTGTTGTTGTTTTGTTCAGAGTAAACGAAAACTGAAAAAAATATGGTTTGTCTGTTCACAACTAAAAAAACCCAATCACAAAATTGAAGGCCCTATTGTATTTATTAACCAACGGGAATTATTTTAAAATTTTTATTTGGTATTGCCCGCGTATTTTTTTGAAAAATTTTTTTTTTTTTTTTTTTTTTTTTCTTTTTTAATTTATTTTTTCAAAACTAGAAAAAAAAAATATTCATATTCAAAAACATTACCCACCTATTCCTTACCGCTATTTACAAACTTTTTTCATTCTGACCAAAAACACAAATCACATCTAAAAAAACAAGCTCCCTTCATTTCGAGACATTGTATTTTGAAGACTATATGTCAGACTCCAAATTACCGCAAAAAGTTTTTTTTTTTTTAAACAAAAAAATGGTATATTTGTGAAACAAACTCAAATCTTCAATAAATAAACATTAGGTAGGTTAGGTTAAGTTTTGAAGACATTGGAAACTCGATTTTGAGCTTGGAACCCAAGCAAGTTTTCAAGTTTAAAATTTACAGATTAATCTCAAGATCAGGCAATTTGGAAGAATTACATCATGCAGATAATAAAAAAAAAAGAAAATTTTCCATATCGCAAACAAATTCCATTTAACATCCGCAAGAAATAAAACGCGCAATAGATGAAACGTGCATACTATTCTGAAAATGTTCGACGCAAAATTTGAGTCTATTCTCCTTTGACGTAATTTAGAAAAAAAAAACCAACAAATTATAAATGAAATGTACAAGCAGTAAGCAGTTGGTAACCACATATCTCTAGTTTTTAGAACTCGATTATAATTTTGGCCGAACACAATTGTGTTCGATTGTAATCATAGCCGATTATTATAGTGGCCAATTGTAATTGGACTCTAGTAACTAGATTCCCAATCAAGGATTTTCAGATATCATATGACCAAAGAAAGTATCCTCTTTGTTGCAATAAGCTTTGTTTGAATTTTGTCAGATTTTCTATTATATTTTTTATTAACCAATCAACAGTTTATAATAAATGGATATTTCTGAAAAAAAAAAAAAAAAATTGAATTTATGTCGTCTGGATTATTATTAAGCCTAGAATAAAATTCGTTACAAATGGTACTAAATCTTGTTACATTCACAGACTGGTAGATGAGCTTTTTCAATAATTCACGAACTTAGTTTTAACTATCATAATCTTCACCTATCTAAGAATATCAATATTTAGTAAAATAGTTCCACACGGTAGACACACGTGAATTCATGATTTGCAAGAATTTATATCGTTGATATTGCTAACTAGAATGATAATGATATCGACAACAGTATCAATACATTAATTTTTTAATCTACACGACAAGATTATGAATTTGGTTTTTTTCCAGATTTTTGATTTATTTTCGCATTATCTATCTATTCAATACACGCTTGTGAGATTCACAAGATTCACAATATTCATGAGATTCACAAGATTCACAATATTCACGAGATTCACAAGATTCATAATTCACTTCGGATTATTATTTTGTAGTGAGATTATATGAGATTATTGGTTTATATACGATTCATAATTCAGAATGTGATTTATGCGATTCATAAGAATCCTAATTTTGTATTTAATTTTTTATTTTTGACCGATGTCTACTCACTAGAGTTTCAAATGAAATAAGAAATAATTTCAGTGATAATTTTCACACATTTCAGTTGATTGTCATGCAAATGTTACATTGGAACTGGAGCTGTATTCAATTGGAATAACAAGTGGAGTAAATTTTATCTGATGATTTTTTTTTCTTTTCTTTTCTAAGCTAACTCATGTCATTTAACAACAAAAAACGATAAAAAAATTGGCAACTTTTCAATGAAAAGAAAATAGAATGATTTTTTTTTTTATCGTTTTTATTCAAGATAAAACAAAATTAAAGAAAAAAAACTTAATAATATAAAAATAATTACAAATGGAAATTAAATGATTATTTTAATTCACATAATGATTTCAGTCGATTAAAATTGGTTTGGCGATCTCCTAGATAGAAGTTAAAATTATCCACATAGCAAATGCGTAATTGAAGACCTTCAATTCTACGGTAATTTTTGAATCGTTTAATGAGTATTTCTTGATATTTCTTTTTTAAACCAACTGAAAGGGCTAAAACACTTGGATTTTCATTTATTAAATCATCAATTAAATCATTCATTCCAAAAAAGTCATAGCCAAAAATTTCAGATTGATATTCTAAATCACACTTGCGCACTTTCTTCACTAATGAATTGAATGCATTCAATAAATTGTTACATGCTGCCCGTATATTATCAAGATTTGTTTGATTTGATGATCGTAATACATCATCAGTGATGTATTGTCTTGGTTTTATAAGAAGCCCCTTTATTTCATATTCAATATTTTTTAATTTTAAATTTGCCATGTCTATATTATTTATCATTTCATTTATATCATTTTCAGCCACTTTGTAATCTGGAACATTGATTTTCAATATTTTCTCTTTAATACCTTTAAACCAATTGGAAAATGGATTTTCTAAAAATTTTTCTTCTAAACGCCGTAATTTAGATAATTTTGCAATTTGATCTTCGATGGTCAATGCATTAGTTGGAATCTTTGGATAAAAAGGAAGAAAAAAAAAATGATAAAAAAATTCGATTAAGGATTTAGCTTAAGCATAAATTAATTTTTTTTTTTTTTTTTTTTTTTTATAATTTAAAATTAGTTGAAACAATTGAGAAAGATGAAAATTTTGAATAATTTACCAATATTGACACCGTAGCACAAATAAAAAATACTAAATTCTTCATTTTTTGTTTTCTTGCCAATTTGAATGGAATCGTTTTGAATGATGCATCGAGATAAATCCAATCGTATTTATAGGTATTGGCCAGAACGGTGATATTTACTTTATAAATAATTGAATTATTCTTCTATGTCATTGAGATTGTTGAACATACTTACGTTCACAATGTAACGGTTTTCATCATTTATATAAATATATTGTCATAGTATAGTAGGTAATATACATTATACACACAATAAATGGAAGGAAAAATCCTACAAGAAAATCCAGGTATTTCTATAATTAAGAAAATATTTTTTTTTTGGAACAACGTGCCACACGTGTGCGACTGTTAATTTTTTTTTTTTTATTAGAAATTCTAAATCGGAAATGTGAGATGGTGATAATCTACTCACGGAATAGATGTCTTTTCTTTTTTTTTTTTTTTCGTTCACATGTGGTATATCGCAATTTCTGTTACACAAATATCATTTTTTAAACAATATATCCCATAAGAATAGGAGGAAAAAAAATTATAATATTTTAATAATTTTTTTTTTTTTTTTTTTTTTTTTTAATGTTAGCGAAAAGATTTTATATGAAAATTGTAAACCCATCGATATCTAATTGTTCCCTATTTAGTTTGAAGAACCGAATGAAATTACATAAAATAGAAATTTTTTTTTTATTTGTTTGTCTTTAGAGCTAATATACGCATTACCTAGCTATTGAGCACAAAAAAAAAATTCAAAAATCTCACAATTCAAAATGATATAACGACGAAAAAATCATCAAAATCTTAAGTTTCTGTAAAATTTATTTAAAATCAATTGTCCAGCTCTACTGAATTGAATTTTTGAGGAAAACAAAAAAAAGAAGAAATCATTGGAATGTAATCAGAAATAAAAAATGAATGCTTTATTTACGTACGGAATCGGTCAGTTTAGATGAATTAATCATATTTATTTTTTTTTTTTGACAGCCGCATTTTTTTACATTTAAAATGATAAGAAATGCGTACAGAAAAAGAAAAAAAGAAACATTTTTGTTAGTCGCATACAAATTCGATTTAACCTAATTTCACAAGAACTAAAACATGCAAAACAAGAATTTATAAAAGACACGCGCAATAATTGTCTAGTGTATTCTCTCCTTTGACGTAATTTAGAATAAAATAAACAAATTGAAAATAAAATGTACAAGCGTTCAACGGTTGGTAACAATACATCAACTTCATGGATTTTTTTTTTTTTTTGTTTGACGAAATAAAATTCTTTTGGACTTTTATTAATAGATCTAATCGACAATACTATATTGACATCAGTTCAATAAATATAGTACATTTCTATGAAAAAAAAAAAACAAAACAAGCTTATCATATCGAGTGACTTATTTTAGAAAAGAAAATGTTGTGATATTTTCTTAAAAAAAAAAAAGAAAAAAAAAGAAATATTTTCATCGTTTCAATAGCAGTTTATTCATTGAACATTGTACAAAATATAAAAATTAATAGTCAATTGCATCTGGAAACAATGGCATACAACAATTATAATAATATTTTTTCTCCCAAAATGTCACTGGTTTCCATGCGCACCATCCTTTTTTTTGTATTATATCCAAATCATCATTACCAGTATAATGTGGATCTAATATCAAAAATTTTAATTCTTTTGTTTCGCTATTAAAATCAACACCAAGAATTGTATGCGCTAATACACCGCCACCAATCATAACTGGTGTTCCATATGTTGTAAAATGTTGTGCAAATGTTGGTCCATGTTCAGACATTTCTTTTCCACTTCGAACATGCAAAATGCGTGAATCAACATTTAAAAAATATTGTAAACACATTGATACTTCCGTTGAACCAATCCATTGACGTGAATTTTGAAATGATGCTGGTTTATCGCCCATTTCAATAAGGCACTTTTGAATTTCACCATGTGTTGGAACCGATTTATTTGTATAACCTTGCAAACGATACCATGAAAATAATGTTTGAAATGAACGATATGCACATCCCCAACCATTATCATCGAAATTATCCTGCATGTAATGATAATATAAATAATCGCCTTTCACAATATACTGTTTGCCATCTTTCACTGTAAAATCAATTGATGAAAAATTGTAATTTAGTTTAAAAAATAGAGCATTTGTCTATTGATTTTTTTTTTTTTTTTTTTTTTTTTCCAAAATGTTTTACCCAAACTTTTCAAGCCAATATGCGTATTTTTCAATTGTGTTCCATTCACATTTGAATCGAATGTGTAAGCATCATCTCGTCGTAAGATTGGTCGTGAAATGTTTAAGTTTACATGATTTTGTTTCCGTTGAGCAATTTGATCTTTGTCTAAGTAAAAACGAAAAGAAAAAAATAAAATTTGTGTCTATTGTTGCTAAAAAGATTACAAATGAATTACAAATTGTATTATTTTAAACACTTACCATCATTGGTTGCTGTCGTTGGATAAACGTAACTGATGAAATGTTGTAATATTTGTGGATAAAAAACAAATGTATGCAATGGTCGTTGATGATTTGTTACACTTGCTTCAACACATGAAATATTTCGATCGATTGATTTCAAAATGATTTCATACATTTGATTGGCGCCCATGCTTAATCGAACGAATGCCAATGCATCGAAATCGATTTGAGTTAAATTTTTTGAATCATTCAGTGATACATCTAGTTAAAGAACAAAAAAAAAAATCAGTCTTCTTGAGTGTTTTTTTTTTTTTTTTTTTTCAAAATAAATCATTCAAGTAAGCAATACTCACTTGAGAAAATTGCACTAATATCATCAACAGCTGTATTTTCATCATCAACGCCAATCACAATGTTCAATGTTTCAAATTGATTTGAATTTGATGATGAATTTTGATAATTTTTTGTTTGCTGTACGGCAGCGCTAATTTTTGCATTTTTACCAATACCAATCAGACCTTTGTCTTTTTTTAATATAATTTCCGTGGTGGAAATTTTCAAAATTGGTTTATTTGTTTCACAAATTTTCATTCGCGTTAATTGTAATTGTTCAAGTAATTTCTCTTGATAATTGGATGCATTTTCAATTGAATAATTTAATTGGAATTTTGTACGCAAGCAAACCCATTCCTTTTTCATTTCATCAATATCTAAGTCAACATATGATACTGCATCCCATTCATTTGATTTATTTTTCAATAAAACGACAATTTTATCTTCGGATAATTGTAGATTATATTTCAATTGAACTGTGTCTGATTCCTATTCCATAAAATTATTAATCGAATAAATATTTATTTTCATATGATTGATTTGATTGGAAAATCTCACCTTTGGTTGATCAAAACCATCATTCGACCATTGAATCAAACCTAATTCTTTGAATCCAAATGGCAAATTCTTCTCAATCGATTCATTCAAACTGAAACTCAATAATAGAATAGCATTATTTTGAACCAATCCATATAGGTGACCTTTTGCTTCCGTTTTGACTTGATCAATCCGCTACACAGAGTACAATAAAATTCAATTTTGATTCAAGACATTTTTGGAAAGAAATTAATTTGTTGAAGAAATTAATTTGTCAAAGAAATTACATACCGATAATAAAGCTTTTGAAATTTTAATTGCCACTGACATCGTTACAGTTTAAAAAGAAAAAAACAAAATTTCTTATAAAGTCTGCCGAAAATACACATCAAATCACGATGTCAACAACAATATTGTTTAAAATGCTGAAGAGAAAGTGGATATGATAACCATACGTGTCAAAATGAAATGACACGTGAGGTACTATCTTGGAAAATGTCCATAGATGGCGCTCAGTGTTCAAGTTCGATTAATTTTAATCGAATGAAGATTTAAGGCAGCTTTTTGTGTGTTTTTAGATTATTTGAACACATTGGCATACTGATTTTAATTCATATTAGTTTTTAATAATATCAAGAATTAGAAGAAATAGTCTTTTATTATACTGTAAATTGTATACATATGACAAATAAAACTTGTTGCACATAATTTTGTTCGTTGTATGCTCTTTAGCAACCTAACTGTAATTATAAACTGAAAAATTTATTTCATCGAATAAATGAGTATTTAAGCATCTTCAGCGTTGATTTTAAAATGAATTAAGTTTTATGTTCCAGCCGATCAAGCGATTTATTTTCAAGAATTCCATATCGCTGTGCTCCAGTAAACATTGACACTTCCACATGACTATAGTACCAACGAAAACGGTAAAAAAAAAGAATTCTTTTTCGGAAGAATGCATTCAGGTGAATAACGGTGTATGTGGAATCCAGTGTATAGATAGAAATCGTTTGCAACATAACGAAGCTCAACTTACACTATAGTAAATCAATCGATCATTAATATTCTTACGAATTTGGCAGAACAATAATGTTTTAATATGGGAACTAAGTGGCCGGAGGAAACCCCAGATATTTATAAGATCATTAACTACTTTCAAAGGGCTTGCGACTCATTTCCAAGCTTAAAAGCAGTTTTTGATAGATAAAATAGGACTACTTTTCATTACACTACACAATGTAGTGAAGGCGGGCGTCTCGCAATAGACTGTATAGACTGAGCGACGAGCTTATTTGCTCCCCGTATGAATCCAATAATCCAATAATCCAAATGTTTTTGAAAAAAAAAAAAAAAAGAAAATGAGTCCTTTCAGAAAGTCAAAAAAGTTATTTCACATTTTTACAAAAAAAAACTATTTTCAAGAAAAGAAATCTCTTCTACAAAATGCCAATTTTTCCGGAAGTGTTGGAATTTCCCCAGAAAAAGATTCCAAGAAAAAGGAAAAAGGACTTTTTGAAAAAAGTCACAAAATTAAAAAAAAAAAAAAAAAAAAAACCTAATTTTCTCAAATGCATTGAAAAAAGTCCAAATGACGCAAATATGCAATTCTTTTTATTTTCTTTAGGATAAACAGAATAGGATTTTGATATTTTTTTTTTTTTTTTTTTTTTTTTTCATCCGAACACCTACAAAAGCAAATCAAATATTTTATTTCATATCTTGAATGGCTTCTTTAATTTATATGTAGAACCAAAAGCGTGTCCTAGGCACATTTGATTCTCAAGCAAAAATGCATCTCATCCACCATTCAAATCCCCATTCTTCCAATATCCCATTCTTGATCAAACGTATAATCAAATTTAATGAAAAAGAAATATACATGGAAAAAATGACAAAAGATAAATACAAAATTATGTTTTGTTGTTAGTAATGTAATGTTTCGATATGATGTCGTTTTGGTTAAAGTGCGTGTGATAGTAGATTGGTATTTGCGGGGCTTCCACTTTCTCACACACACACACACACACACACACACACACACACACACACACACACACACACACACACACACACACACACACACACACACACACACACACCCGAGACCGAAAAATAGAAAAAAAAAAAAAAAAAAACGCCAAGCATCTGAACGCAGCCACCAGTAGAAGTGCTGTCGCATCCCAGGGCGTGTGCATGGTAACGGGCACATGCATTTTCTATGATATTATTCTTTCAAAAGGGTCATTATTAAATTATAAATGCTCATGTAACAACAGATGAAATACAGATTGTATTGTTATCGTTCGGAAACTTGTTGTTGCGATGATTTCTTGATCGCGGTTTTTTTTCTGTACCCCAAAAGACGAAATGGTTCTCAGCTAAATGTTGTTCTACATTGTAACGTAACTAGTAGGTTATAAATCGATTTTCATCCATTGTGATCTCGTTGAACATTTTTGGATTTTGCTTACTGCAATTTCGATTTTTCAATTCTCTTGAGAATTGTGCATATTATTTTTAATTGGAAGTTTATTTTTCAGTCAATGTTTCAGTTGATCTTCCTCATTTGTTGGATTTGTTTTTTTTTTTTGTTTTTTTTTTTTTTATTTGATTTGGTTACACATTTCACAGACATTTTCCATCGTTGCACACAGTATCATGCTGTGGCGATACCCTAACAATTGAATACGAAGATTCAATGCCAATGCTACATGCTGAGTCAGTTAAATCTTCCAATGGAATTCCCTAGCGCATTTGACATTCGCTTCACTTCACCGTTGCATTTTCTATTTAATGTTTGCGTTATTAATAAGCAAGTGTATTTGGTTAAGTATGCAAATAGAATGCTGAAATGTTTTAAAGTTTGACGTTCGGGTGAATTTCGGGTTTTTCGTGAACAAAGAATTTTTTTTTTTTTTTTTTTTTGTTTACCATTGACAAATAATTTGTTGAGTTGGTTGAAAAAAAAAAAAGAAAAGTTCACTTACGTTTAAATTGACTTTAAACAAAACGCCCATTGTTGATTTCGAGGAAAAACAACAACAACAATTCTCTCAAAGGAACAAAATCAAAAGGAAAAGAAAGAGAGAGAAAAAAAAAATACGTTTTGGGCGCGCGCATCACTTTGCACGCATAATGAAAAATGTAAACAATAACGTTATTCTAATCGGAATTGAAATCGTTCATAATACGATGAAAATTATTAGCACGTGTCCATTGTCGAAAAGGCGAACATATGAGTGCGCCAGCACGTGCACCTTAACACAAAACCAGATAGTTATCATTGTGGTACCGTTTTGGCAAATGGACTCTTTCTTTGTCTTACTCTCTTTTCTCTTTCTCTCTCTTTCTCACTCTCTCTTCTTCTCTCTCTCTCTCTCTCTCTCTCTCTCTCTCTCTCTCTCTCTCTCTCTCTCTCTTTTTTTAGTTCTTTCTCTAATTCGCTTTTGATGTCTTCACGCTAGAGAAATAAAAAAAAAACAATTGAAACAACTAAAAAAACAACAAAAATTTTTTACAGCACACATCATCGTCATCGTCGCTCATTCGCCTTCTCATTTAGCCTGCTTGAGTTACGATGGTATATAAATATGGGCACGTGATCGATGCCGTGAAATGTCAACATTCTTTGATGCCAAAGGGATTAGCCACTTTTCATCCGTTTTACTTAACCTGAATCAAATTTGATTACACAGTATGACAGTACATCATCTATGATCAGTTGATATATTTTTGATAATATTGAATTTCAACTGATAACAAGGCCGGATTACATATTGTCGCATGCGTTCCCATAACTTTAGCGGGGGGATGTTTCAAATTGGCATTTTAACATTTTAGTGTGTGGTTCTATCTCTAGTTATCGATCTCTCTCTCTCTCTCTCTCTCTCTTCTCTCTCTCTCTTTCCTCTCTCTGTGTGCGTGTGTGTTTTATCCTCTTACCACCGAAAACAAATTGATTTTACTATTTCATTCATTACACACTTTATATCATTCCATCATAATCATTCATTTTTTTTTTCAACACCAACTGCTGGGTTCGAATATCCTATTTTAATGACCAGTAATCCATCAAATTTGAAAGCGAAGTTTTATGATGTTCACTTTAGTAAATATTCGGTGCACATGATTCATTTATACATTTTACACTTAAAAATTCACATTCACAATTTGATTTTTGTTTGCATTTGCTAAGTTTTGTTTTTGTTTTTGTTTTTGTTTTTAAACTTAAGTGACTTTTATCATACAAACTTTAGTGTACACTAAAATAAAAAGTCATTTTAACTCAATTACCAATTTTTGTAAATGAATATTTATTAAAATATTCTCATAATGTGTAGATAAAAATGTCCTAATTTCATCGAAAAAGCAGATAATATTCGAAAATATCAATATTTTTGTAATTTATTATAAATTTTCATGTTGAATTAATCGATTAATTAGTCAGATAAATGTGTCTAAAAGTAATTTTTTACATAAAAAATCAATCAAAATAGAATTAAAAAAGATAAAAAAAAAAAAAAAAATAATAATAATTCCATACATATCAATATGTAATCGGGCAAATGCTTCTAAGAGTTTTAAAAAATTCATAAGCGCATAGAGAGCTATATTCCTTCCTCTTGAGCATAGATACATAGAAATAAAGGTGAAAATACCTATCATGATAATATAGTTTGATTTATTACCACTGAACAATCCATAAAACTAAGGATGTGTTTCGCATGCATGTGTATTATATGGTTTATATGTTATACACAAGTTGAGTGGTTTGCATTTGACCACTTTGTTCATTGTTCAACAAAAGTCAGATGGTTAACAGGCCAGAACGGCTGACGTAATGCTTTAATGGCATTCTATGTCATTTTCATATGTGATTCGATGATGTTGTTCAAGCACGCAAACTATCTTTTAATCGTATTGTAATTATGTTTCATTAATATTATTTGATTGAATGTCCAAACGAAACCCATATTCATTCTAAATGCATTATTACTTGATGGTGGCATCTTTGTTGTTATTTTTTTTTTCTTTTTTTTTCGTGGATCAATTGTTCTGTTCAAATGAGACATTACCTTTTGTTGTTTGGTTTTTAGCACTTGTCGACCATGGAAAATTATTTTTGCTTATAAAGAAAGAAGTGACGATAGAAGAAAATATCATTGCATTGTTTTGTACGTCTGAACTGTTTTAATGTTTACTTTTATCGGTTAAAAGGAGGCACCATATGGCACCATTAATCGCGTCGCTGCGTTCCGTTATTACGTGATTAAAGGGATTCACTTAAAACACACACACACACACACACACACACACACACACACAT
>JAQOWM010000083.1:80000-290000 GCA_029041755.1 Resseliella maxima | reverse complement strand
TCTGCCTTTCTGGATATGTCATATGTGTGCCATTTGGAATTAAATCGTCACATTCACTAGAAGTTTCATAATTCTAGAACGACAAATTCAAATGAAAAAAAAAAAAACCAAATATAGAAAAACGTATTGCTCGAGTGTAATCGATTTTCCATAAAAATTATCGAAATCCATTCACTCAGTCAAACCGATAACCAATTCGGCGAGTGAATTTGTGAATGAGCCACAGGGGATAAATAGCCATATAAAACAATATAAATAAAAGTGTATTGGGCCATTTCAAGTGTGCGTATGGTGTGTATGCGCGCATAAATAACGACAGTGCAAAGAATAAGAGAGTATGAATAAATGGTGTATGTATCAAGTGGGAAAACAAATGAAAGTCATAAATGCATATGCATTTAAACTATTAAGCATTAGTGAAATGATAGCCCGTAATTTTTCCAAGTGATCTAATTCGTAATGCGACGAAACATTCATATTTTACACATCTCTGCATTTCGTTTTTTTTTTTTTTCTTTTCACTGGTTTTTCACTCTTCTCATTGTGCGCTCGTTTCTCACCTCTCTTTCTCTCCCTCTCCCTCTCTTTCGCTCTTTCTCTTTTTCTATTTCTCTCTCTCGCTCTCTCTCTCTCGCTCTCTCTCTCTCTCTTCCTCTTCCTCTACCTCTTCCTCTTCCTCTTCCTCGCTCTCTCTTTTTCTTTCTCTCTCTCTTTCTTCCTCTCTCTCTCTTTCTCTCTCTTTCTCTCTGTCTCTCTCTCTCTCCCTGGCTTTCTCTCTCCATCTTTCTCTTATTCTATTCCTCTCTTTCTTTCCATCTCTGTCTCTCCGTTTATCTTTTGTATCATTTTTAGCTTTACCCTCCCGTTGAAGAAAACGGATACTTACGCTTAATTAACACAATCAAAATAAATTTGTATTCCTCTCAAATTCAACTAGCTGCTAAATAGAGGATTTCCGCGTCAACAAAATTATGTTGTGCGTGAGACCGAATGAGCACGCGTCTATAGGCAAAATGGGAAAGAAAAAGAGAAAAAAATGGAGAGAGAGAGAGGGAGAGGGAGAAAGAGTAAGTGCGCGCGAACAAGTTGATAAATAATCAAGTGAAACCAACAAACGCTTTGAACACACAACACATCGAGTAAACACATTACTTGACTCAATAGGAGTAAGAGAACAAAACAAGAAAATAAAATAAATGTAATACTGAGTGCACTGTGATGTGCAAGCAATGAAATACAACAAGCTAAAACGGGTGTAATAACGTACGTATATAGTTAAGCAGTTAGGCAATAGTGCAATAACACACAGGCAGAAAAAAAAAAAAAAAACAAAAAAAAAATAGAGGAATTTCGAACCCCAAATTTTGATGCGGCTTTTGTGTACACACAAACAGAGCCAAAGCAATAGAGTGATGGACGGGAAAAAATCATAGTTGAATATAATCCCTTTATTAAATCAATTATTTCCATGTGGCACGACTAAATAAACGGTTCAACCACTATCGGCCCCTATTCTATTTTTTTTTTCTTCTTCTTCCTCTTCTTCTTCTTCTTCTTCTTTTGATTTCCCAAACATATTCCCTTTTTCCGATCTACACACTATAAATATATTTGGCACACACATACCAGTCATTTAGATCGTGATGCATTTATTGAATACGGTCATCGATTAGGATGTTACCAGTTAAAATATACGTATGTTTGGAAATTCATCTATGTGTATCTTTTCTCCCTTCGGGATTTTGGTTTCGTTTTTTTTTTTTTTTTCTTTTCGTTTTTGTTTCCCTTCTATGCCATTCTTTTTCTTTTTCTCTTTGCCATTGTCATGGTTCACAACAAACCAGTCCAGCGGATTTTTATGTGGTGAAACCCTATAAATATATTTATTTTACTTTGCTTCGTTTCGCTTTGGCTTTGCTTTGCTTTGCTTTGCAAACTCCAATCCGATCTATATTGTGATTGATATTGATGCTGTATCGTGTATTTATTCTGTCTTCTCGTACATGAACACATTTTAACATTTTGTTGTTAGCATGCGAAAAGTGATACGATTAAACAATCTGTTGCGATTAAATAATTCTATGTACCTAACGACCATAACTGATGCTAAGAAGTCATAATTTTTACTAAAAGCAATGCATGCCTTTCATTTGACTTTTCGGTCATTATATTCATTGGTTGAACCGTTAGACAATAAACATTGATATATTGAGATATTGAATTAGGTTAACCGATTAATTTAAGTTATGAGAGTGCTTGAGAGTGGATTTTTTTTTTTTTTTTTTTTTGATTTTATTTTTTAATTAAATCATTTTTCAATTTTGTTTTTTTATTTTCTTTTTTTTTTTCATTGAATCGATCAATGTGTTTTTACATTATTTAAGTAAATATTTTGACATTTCAAATGATATTTCTATTATGTCAAGTGAAAATAAATGTAATTTAATGTAAAAAAAGAAAAAAATTCAAAAGTGAACTTTGCAAAATGAGCAGATTTATTGAATGTAAGCATATATGTTAAGAGAACATTTTCAACCAATCATTATATGGCCTATGGTAATAAGTGATATTTTGAACCGATCAAGTTTGAGTTTTCTCAATTGCAAACACAAATTCATAAAGAAAAAAAACCTCTGTGAATTTGATATGAATGTGGGATAAAATGCCAAGTTAATTTTATTGAGTTCGATCTATGTTCATCCTTACTATTCAAATGGTATTAAGTCTGTAGTGTTTTTTCTCTTGTTGTTGTTGTTGTTGTGAGTTTCTTTCACATTTATTTGTTCATCGAGAATATGTTTAGCTCAGTATGCCATTGAGTGTATTTATTTTTATTGTGGACGGTACTTGTCGTGATAAACGCTCTTGTTAAAACGATTCAAACTGGTGGAATTGATAAACCCCTGCGTGCGCATGAGCGCCCAAGCGCACTTATTCGCACAACCAACGATGCTCCGGATGAGGAGGGAGGTTTTTCTTTATAATATTGACAGAGAAAAAAAGAGGAACAGAGAACGAAAGAGACTTAGACTGAAAAAGGCAAGAGAAAAGAAAAGAAAAAAAAGAGAGAGAGAGAGAGAGAGAGAGAGAGAGAGAGAGAGAGAGAGAGAGAGAGAGAGAGAGAGAAGAGAGAAAGAAAAAAGAGAGAGAGAGAGAGAGAGAGAGAGAGAGAGAGAGAGAGAGAGAGAGAGAGAGAGAGAGAGAGAGAGTGAGAGTGAGAGAGAGAGAGAGAGAGAGAGAGAGAGAGAGAGGGAGAGAGAGAAAGAGAGAGAGTGAGCAATTTTCATCGGAGGTGCACATTGGTGAAACGCATAAATGTTAAGCAGATAAAATCCCTAATATTTACCGGTTACATTCTATCGTCGAAACAAACTACGTACATGCTTATAAAATTGTTGATTTGTCATGTAGTTTCGGCATCGAGTCAATTTTATGGGATTCATTCCCATTTTTATTTTTATATTTTTTGTTTTTCTCTTTTTCTCTTTTTCTCTTCGTTTCCTTTATTTTTGCCCTTAAAACATTTATAGCGCGCGTATTTCTCCTTTTTGGCTTAACTGTTTTTCATCTACATTGCTTCCCTCGCATCGTATTCACCACAGTGCGCTCTCGCTTTATACTTTTTTACTCTAATATTTATCCGTCCCTTCTAACAACTGACTGCTTAGTCGGAGATGACATAGTATTATAAACGCACACGGGTCCTTTTAAAGGTTTTGTCGATTTTAGCATTTTTATGGCTGTTTTGTGGAATTGAGCACTTACACTTCGTTCACTTTTCGCCAAACCATCTCGCGCCGAAAAACATTTTTTTTTTCTTCTTTCGCTCTTTCGCTCTTCCTTTTTTTCCACCCTCTCTCTCTTTCTCTCTCTCTCTCTCTTTTTTTTTCTTTCTTTCTCCCTCCATCTATCTCTCTCTCTCACTCTCTTTTTCTCTCGCTCCCTAACTCTCGTCGTTTTCCACTGTTATTGTTTGTTGAAACACATAAATTTAAATAAATTAGATATATTTTCCGTATGTTAGCAATAATTTGCGTTTTAGATGATACACGTTTTGGATCTGCAGCAACTACATACCATTGCCTATGCACCGTCAATTTTATTGTTTTTTTTTTTCTTGTGAGAAATCGACGAGTGAAAGAATATGACGCGATCATAAAATACTGGGTACAAAAGCACTCGAATGGCAAGGAAAATTATAATCAAATTAAAATCAATTCCCTAAGTGAAATGTACGGTTCAAAAGAACGTCGAAGAAAACGAGAAAGAGAAAGAGAGAGAGAGAGAGAGGGAGAGAGAGGGAGAGAGAGAGAGAAAGAGAGAGAAAGAAAGTGAGAGAAAGAAAGAGAGAAAGAAAGAGAGAAAGAGAGAAAGAGAGAGAGAGAGAGAGAGAGAGAGAAAGAGAGAAAGAAAGAAAGAAAGAGAGAAAGAGAAAGAGAGAGAAGTACGCATCGCCTTATGACGATCGTCTGTACGATATATAAATATATATTGTGAAGACACACGAATTTTGAGGGTGTGCACACACAAATGTATCGTAATTTATTTGCGCAAAGTGATACACGAACGATCAATGTAATACAATATTTGCCACATTTGATGGTATCAAAAAAAAAATATGTTGGTAATTTCTTTCGTTTCATTGCAAATTGTATTGCACAACTTATTTTGTGTGTATGCTGTTGAATGATCTACATAAATACGTTTAGTAATAAAAAGCGAAAATAAAAATCGAAATTCAACATTTTATTTTCAAATATTTTTTTCCTTTTTATTGTAATTTGTGCATTTTTTTTTTTTCTTCTTGTTCTATTTATTTAGGATTTTAATTCATCAAGATGTTGATGCGAATTCAAAACTTATTTCAGAAAATATTTCATTCTGAATCCACTTGCTATAATCGAATATGCCTGAAAAGCTTCAATGCAATCCTAGAACAATATCATTGGAATTTGTGGCAATAGATCGCTGATTATTTAGATGTAGATGCTCTAAAGACTCGTACACTAAAGACCCATTTTTTTTTTTGTTTTTTTTTTCAATTAAAAAGCTATAGCTCTGTACAAGATTTTTAAACTTGAAAATAACCCAATAATAAAAACACTTAGCAAAAGAAATGATTAAACAATTACCACGTTTTTTTTTTTTTGAGTGCCATACACAATAAGCATGACTGTTAGAAAATGTTAGTTGCGACCACTTTGTGTGAAAAATCGACCAAAAATGTTCTCAAATGTAGACTTCTTAATGTGCATATAATGGTAGGTCGTTTATTTTTGTTGCGTTTTTTTTTTTCTTTTTTTTTTTTTTTTTTTTTTTGCAGCAACAGCAGAAGCAGTGATTATAAAACAGAAACTTCTTCAAACTGGGAATATATCCGTGTACATTCTAAAACACTAATGGACTTGAGTTAATTTTCTTTTTTGTCCAAACAATTTTTCGCTGTTATTCAATAGTCTAGCCAAAATAAACATATGTCGGTTGTGTTATATTGTTTGTGCTTGTGCTTGTATCGTAATCAATTTAAGTTTGAATCTGCTGTTTACAAATGTGTTGTATCTGAGTTTATTATTCGGTTGCATAAATGTGTTAAAGCCGCACACCATATTAATGGCAAAAAATACTTTGCACAAATCGTTTACAAACATATTCAAGATCATTAGGATTAAGTAGTTCGGTATGACTATGAATAATGATATAAAATTTTAATGGTGCCATGTGGCATGTGAAGTGTTAATGTTCTAGTTTATATTTTTTTTTTTTTTTTTTTTTTTGCTTTTCTTATTCGCTATAAACGTTCCCCTATCATTCGAAATAATTTACATTTTTCACAACCTTCAACTGATTTCGATATGGCATTAAACCATTCATGGGCATTAATATTGATTGAGACGAGGAAATTTTTTTTTCGAAAAACCTTCTTAAAATATAGTTGAACATTTTAACTTAAAGCTAATTCATGTATCACTTTAAGTATATGGATTATCATCATTATTATCCAATGTGAAATTCTTGGAAACAGTTTTTGCAATGAAAAATTCGAAGTTTTTTTTTTTTTTTTTTGTTAACTAAAAATGCCTTTTTTGCCTTAACTAAAATTGCCTGTATTTGTTTCCTTTTTTTCGAAGAAAATTAAAGAAAAAATCCATAAAATCGTCCTAAAATATTGAGCTGTTGTGAGAAATAATCGCAATAAATATAGAGAGGCCTGGCAAAGACCAAAAAAATATAAATGTTTTAAAATATTTTCAATGTTCAATATAATCTTATCTACGTAAAATTGTACAGAATTAATGGCGTCCGTACACACCCAGATTTTAAATGATAGCTTCGATGCTACGCAACGGTATTATAAACAGGTCTAATGGGAAAAATTTAAATTTAACGCATACATTTAACGAAAAGCAACAATACACGGGGATACATGAAACATTATTGGGAGTGCTGTGCACCATCGACATTATTTCCTTGTGTGTGTGTGTGTGTGTGTGTGTGTGTGTGTGTGTGTGTGTTGTTTGTATGAAAATTTTGTTTGGGTGTCGGTCATGTCAAAGACATGAATATCAAATGAGCACCCACTTTACACATTTAAGAGTTCATTGTTGCCTTGAATCCACACCACCTAATTTCAATAATTTCTACAATTTGTTACATAAAAATATCATTAAAGGGCAAAGTTTTTAAAGCATCGTTTTTACACACAACAAATTTTCCGCTTGTTTTAGTTTGTTTATTGTTTTTTTTTTTTTTTTTTTCTCATTGTGATTGTGCTTTTTATTCTCAAGAATTTTACAGTAGCAACCGCAGTTTAACACTTAAATGGTGGATATAAAATGAAACACCGGCTGTCAATGAATATGTATACCAACGTGTACACAAACGACTGATTTTAAATTCAAGTTCAAGCCATAACCTTTAAGATTAATAAGCTTATGAAAACTTTTCATTTTCTTAAGCGAAGCATTTAACAAATGCATTTTATATTTTAGATAAAAATTGCTATAACAACGATGTCATGGCACACGAATAAGAATTATGATATTAAGATTACATATAAATGGGCTGCGGTTCATACCTTTTTGCTTTTAAAATATACATTGAATCGAATTTTAACGAATTAAATACATGCTGTTTGATTTGATTTGATTTCATCTTGTTTTTGTTGAATTCATTTATTTGATTGAAAATATAATGATGGACAATGGAAGATGTAACTGTTATTCTGTGTGGAAATAATTTGTATTGAGTAGTCAGTCAACTATTCACAGATATTTTGATTAATTCCATTCAAATTTTCGATTATTGATGATTATTTTCATATTTTATTGATTATTTATTAAAATTTTAGTAAAAATGTCACAAAATAAATGATTGACAGTTGATAAAAGATTATTTTCTCATGAAAATTTTCAAATTTTATAATTGCAACCGATTGTAATCGGTTTTTGTTAATTTAATATTCATTTGGTCCTTTCATTTTCATACGGAATGCTACAAAAAAAAGTTAATCGAAAATCATAGGTTCATCTTCTCCCTTTTCTCTTGGCGAGAATTTTACTTATGAATTAATTTATTTCGAAGGTCTTTTTCGCTATTTTTATGAATGTTTTCACATTTCTGGAGTTTTTGAACAATTTAAGAAGACCTTATTTTGACCTTTAATAAATGAGCTAATATTCAATAATTGGTTGAATTTTTGAAACATTTTTTACATTCTCAATTTCACGAAGAAGGAGGATTTATTCTCTTTTTACTAAGGTTCCTTTGGGTGATTTCCTTTTTATTTTCTGTTCGAACCCATTTAGCTTGGCGGTATTTAAATATTTTTTCAATACTTTCATCACTTTCTAAAATCACCAATTTTTTATGAATGTAAATTCATTTGAAACAATGATAAATTGTTTCATTCTCAAGCTTATCAAAGCAACTATAGTTCAACAATTATAATTGTTCATCAAAAAATATCACAATTAAAAATGATATTTTTAGTTAGTTCAATTTGTTGGTCCATTGATTTGATGCGATTGACAATAACCTACATAAAATGTGTGTCATAATGGCTCGTAATAAATTTTTATTAGTGTAAACCGTGTATTTTGTGGCTAATTAAAAAGTAACAATGAGAAATGTGTTCAAAAATGTTCATATTATCTTGTATAAATAGCCAGAGAAATTGTGGTTATCATTGGATTTTTGGTCAAAATATAACATTGTTTCGTATAAATTCTATTTGTAATTTTCATCTCTCAATCGTATTTATTATATGAAAGTAAAATTTGTGTTTGAAACCCAAAGTCAAAAACTAGCAAGAATATTGATTTTTAACTGGGGATTTCAATGTAATTTATTGGTGTAAAAGTAAATATCCTTTCCGAATCATGTGATAATTCAATGGTGTATATTTAGTAGATAGCATGCAATGTGTTTGTGAAAATTTTCGGTGAAAGTTATACCACATAAAGTTGGTTCAAAGGAAAACAGTTATAGAATGAATATTGTAGTATAAATGAACACGCCTTTAAAATGATTTGATTGTGTCTGTTCCCGGCTGTTTCATCGCTCGACCATATATTGAAATAATGTGTGATTTCCACCAGAGGTATTACAATATGCATAAGAATTCCATTCGAACAAAAAGCTTTCCATAATATCACAAATATAAATGTGCGATGTATTTCTCTTGAAAAATGATTTTTTTTTTTAAACAAAATATTATTTTCTTCACTTTTTTTTTTTTTTTTTTAAGTTTCCTCCTTCTTCTTTCTTTTGCCAATGCAAAAAAGTGTAAACAAACTGTTGACTTGTAAGAATAAAAAAGCCTTAGTGTATCGTAAATTATATGTGTAAAAATGTTTACACCGGAATTTGATGGAAAATCGAATATTTCAGAAAACATCTTTAACTGGATGTTTGGGTATCTAACATTTCCTGCATTTTCTTTTTTTTTCTGTCTCACTCTCGCTCTCTCTCTCTCTCTTGCTCTCTCGCTCGCTCTCTCTCTCTCTCTCTCTCTCTCTCCTCTCGCTCCTCTCTCTCTCTCTCTCTCTCTTGCTCTCTCTCGCTCTCTCTCTTCTCTCTCTCTCTCTCTCTCTCTCTCTCTCTCTCTCACTTGTAAATATCTTCTTTTGCTTTATTTCTTCAAAACAAGAAACATTTGAAAGAACAACAAAAAAAAAAAAAAAAAAAAAAATGAAAGAAATCGTGGAAAAAATGACTGAGCTGAATATGCGCTACAGATATATGAATTTTCCAAACGAAACATTGGTTTGTCGCGTCGATTTTCTATGCAAACACTAATATTTTGGCCACACCCAACGTTTTCATTTTTGTATGGAATACAACAACCCTCCTAACTACGTTTATATGTGTTGTTCCATTGTCGATGGTTGTGTTCGTATATTATTTGGTTGTTGTTGTTGTTGTTGTTGTTTTTCATTCTGTGCGCCCTATAAATCCCCATGCAGGTTGTGCGGGTTCAAACAATTGCTGAATGTAAAGAGACAGCCAGCCAGCCATCCAACATTGTATTTACGAATCAGTATTTCGGAAAAACAACAACCACCTCCCATTCAATGTGATATTCGGACGATTATCGACGGCATCATAGATTCGTGTCTGCCCGTCTACTCAATGGTTTTGCGCATACACAAATCGTTTATAAAGCGCATATAGAGGGGTGCATCAATATATGAATTTTACTAATATAGTTAGTTGCTATTTGGCTGATTCGACCGATAACATCGCGTGCTCAAAATACTTTTTACGTCCAGGCCATATGAACACGCGTTTTATATATTTTGGTTTATCACGAATCGCTAAACATATTCAGACAAGTGTGATTGTTTACATTTAGTTTTGTTTTTGTGTTCGATTTATTTTGACAACATTTTTCATTCTTGCTTTTCCGTCGCGAATTTTTTTTTTTCAATTTTTTTTTGGCATATTTTTGTTACATCGAAAATATTTGTATATACAAATTGTGTTGAGAATTTAAATCGAAAAAAAAATTTAGAAAGCGAGAGAGAGGAAGGAAGGAAGAGAAAGAAATTTGTGTGAAAATAGTGAAAACAACGCATCGTATATTGTAAACAAAGAAAATAAAAAAAAGAAACATTTCTTTGGGAATAGTTTCAATATATCTGTTGCAGTGTTGTGTTTTGTTCGTTTTTTTTTTCTTTGCTTCTCTCAATCAAAGAGATTATGGATAAAACAAGCAAATTATTTACTTTGAAACAACAGTGATCAAATTGGATACTCAAGTGATATATATATATATATATTTTATTTAAATTTGTAAAGGTATTTTTTACAATACCAATAGTGCTGGAAAATTGTCATACAATTATGGAATTGTAACAAATGCACACTTAATTAATAAAATGCACAAAAGCGACCTACTCAGCTCAAACACTAACAATTTATACAATTCGGATAGAGTTCCACTCATACATTTGGATCAATTACCAAAAATTTTAATATGTAAGTTTGATTATATTGATAAAATGAGAAATTTTAAAATTTCAATTTACAATTTTCAACATTTCTTTGGGAATTACAATACAATTACAGGACATTAAACTTGTTACCGCATAAGCGGCTCACACATCATTTTAATGTGATAAAAATTTTTTGTATGAAAATAATAATAATAATAATGAAATTAAGCTTTTCATTTGATGTGTTATGTAAATTTCCAAAATTGAGCCATCGATCATTCGAAATTTTATTTATTAAACTTGAGCAAATTCTATTTTATTTGAAATGATAAGTTAATAATTGAAATTATTGGAAATTATCTTCATCTGATGACATTTGAAGAAACACATTCGATATTGAAATGAAAGAATTTTTTAGTTAAAAGCATTTCTTCTTTAATGATAAACCATTTTGCTTCGAATTTGAATACAAAAACCACATGACCATTATCATTTCGTTGATTCTCTGTAATATATACTTAGCAGAGGCTCAACAATCGCTTCAGTTAAAAAGTTTTGGTGTATTTACGATAAAAAAAAATTTCACATAACATTCAAAACAATTGATGACATGAAAAAAAATAAAATAAAAAATCTACTTCAATGTAAAATAGATGAAATTGTACTTTAAGGTACATCGTGTTAGCAAATTCAACGCCTTACCCTGAGGGTAATACCCTCACTTGCAATTTTTACAGTTTCATTAGTATAATTTTGTTTCATCTTTCTTTCAATTTTCTAACTCAAATTTGTTTCATTTTTGAAAACAACCAAAGCGACGGTAATTACTAATTGAGACAAAGTGAAATGAAGAATTTGGAACCACTGGTTTTGTTTTTCTCATTTCATAACTCTTCTCGGAAACCAGAATTATTTTTTAACCACATTTAATGCGCGAATTTTTTCAACATGAATATAATCAGAGTCAGATTGTAAATACCACATTTGTGTATCGATTCATCAAGAAGAGCTAATATTTTGTACTATCACTAGGTAAAGTTCTAAACCTTTTTGCCGTAAGAATATACAACAAAGTGAAAGACCTAGTGATAATACCTATGTACAATGCGATTCAAACTTCTGTTAAAAATAAAAAAACTACAATTTTCATTTCAATGATTCAAACAAATTTGGAGTCATAGACAAAAATGAACCGCGCTTAAAGGCAGTGTAATGCATTTAAAGGGTTAATATTATAATCGCTGATAATAAACTTTTTCGAAGGAATTGAAATGATCATATCTTCTTAAGTATAAGAAAAGTATAGTTCTGAAGTATTCTTCATAATATGACGGATTTTTGTTTTTTTTTTTCTTTTTAGATGAGAATCATTGACATTTTCCTCTTATGAAACGATTCTCTTTAATGTTGAAAATACCCTTTTTGCGTTTACATTAACCGAAATCTAACAACAACTGAAAAGCTTCGTTAAATGAAAACGATGTAATGAACACTTTTATTATCAATCATGGCCATTATAAATTAAATCATCCGGAGTTGAATAAGTTGTTTCATTTCATGATTAATATTGGATCTTTTGCGATAATTCAATGTAAACTGAAATTAACGTGGACTTTCAAAAAATTTCTCAGTGACATATTTTTTAGATGATTTGAACTGAAAAATTATGTTTTTTCTTTACCTATTGTGCAATAAGATAATAAGCTCGCAGATTATTCAGGGAAAAAATATTATAATAATATTGTAACAATATCAATTGCTGAGTAAAAAATATATTGCACTCGACATTTTTAATATGTTCAGAAGTAAAAATCATAACAATGACCATTTTAATTCAAAAGACTTTTACGATAAATAGTTATACTACCTATGAGTGCGCTCAGGTTGTTTATTTTGATGATTTTTCAATTTTGCAATTAATTTCGTTTCATTGATGTCTCTCTCTTTCTCTCTTCCTCTCGTTCTCTCCCTCCTTCTCTCTCTCTCTCTTTCTCTCTCTCTCTCTCTCTCTCTCTCTTTCTTTCTCTTACTTTCTCTCTCTCTCTCTCTCTCTCTCTCTCTCTCTCTCTCTCTCTCTCTCTCTCTCTCTTTCTCTCACTTTCTTTCTCTCTCTCTTTCTCTCTGTCTTTCTCTCACTTTCTTTCTCTCTCTTTCTCTTTCTCTCTACTGTTTTGTCTTTCTCTATTTGTAAAAAACGAAACCACGCAAAAGTAATGTTTAACTTTAACATGAAAATTTGTTTGTCTTAATTGTTTCAATTCAATGATTATATACTTCAATTTATTAATTGAACAATATATTTACCTTGTTCTAAGGCAATATTTATAAAATAAATGAAAACTTCACCAAGTAAGTTTTGTAATGTTAAAATAAATTAATAATTTTTGCTGAAATGGCCAATCTATTGTATACTTGCTCAATTTTATCATGCTATCTGTATATACACAAGGGTGGCACATTATTGCCCATGAATATATAATGAATTGCCTGAATACATTGACATGAATCTCAACTATTCAATCGCATGTTTAATTAAAATGGTGAATTTAATGATAATGCCGCAGGTGGATACAGAAGTTTCGTTAAAATCATCACGGTCATAAAAGAAGCATCTTGGAGATTTTGTTTTGTTAAGAGATTTTATTGGATGTATTAAAGCAAAAATAATTTTTGATTTTATTAATTCATTGGCAATTACATAATTAATTAACAATTAATATCATGAATTTGCTCTCAAGGACGTAGTTTTTTTTTTAATTATATTTTTGCCTCAAACTTTAATATTATAATATTAAATAATATAAAATATAGTTGGACTTGATTACATCAAAAACTGAATTTCGTCATTAATATTTTCCTCCTATGTTTTCGAATAATTTGAGCTGGTCAATTTCATAACAATTTTACCACATGCACTAATAACTGTTTCCAAATTGTGCTAGTTACTAATGGCTGTTTTGCATTTGAAATAAGTAACAGGAGTTTCTTAGAGACCATTATGAATCAATATAAATTTTTTATTAGATTTGGATCTAATAATCCGTTTAATGCAAAACAATTGCTCGCTTTTTCTGATGAAGAACTTTTTGTGAAGCTTTTACTTTTGTTTTTTTTCGTAATTTAACATTTAAAAATGGAACTTTCGAAAGAAAAAACATGAAAAAAAAAAACTAAATTGACCTTAATTACGCTGAATTAAATGAATTGACATTTTGTTTTTTTCAAAAGTAATGGGAAAAAAAAACTAGCAAAATTGTTCCAGTTACGTGCAATTTTAGTTTAGAATCAGTAAGAAAGTTTGAGAAACTCTTATAGGTTGCTTTTAAATTTTGAATGGTCTCTGGATAAAATAAGAAGCGTAAAGATATAACATAGAACTTGTTCTCATTCTTAATAAACTTGTGGCTTAATTTTTTTTTTTTTTTTTTTTTTTGTTTGATAATTGCTCAATTTGGAAAGAAATGAAAATATTTCGAAGAATCAAAGAAACATATCGAGAGAACAAAAGCACGTTTCATAAAAAACAAAAAAACAAATCTCTACGTAATTTTAATTGAATTTGTATATTTGTAGCAACAATACCAAGATGTGGTGGATGTCATGAGCTCATCTTAGATCGATTTATATTGAAAGTGTTGGAACGAACGTGGCATGCAAAATGTTTGCAGTGTAGTGAATGTCATGTTCAGTTGAATGAAAAATGTTTTGCCCGTAATGGAGCACTATTTTGTAAAGAGGATTTTTTCAAGTAAGTTTTTTTTTTCATTTTAAATTGAATTTTTTTCTTAAAATTATGTGTACAAGTTAAAGTCCATTTGTAACATGGAAGGTTCTAAATGAAAATAATAAAAAAAAATTTTCGCAGACGTTATGGAACCAAATGTGCTGGATGTGACTTAGGAATACCGCCAACGCAAGTTGTGCGAAAAACCCAAGATTATGTCTATCATCTTCAGTGTTTTTCATGCACGATTTGTTCGCGCCAACTTAACACTGGTGATGAATTTTACTTGATGGATGACAGAAAATTAGTTTGTAAACCCGATTACGAAACTGCAAAATCAAAAGGTGAAAATTGTATAAAAAAAAAAAAAATTTATCGATTTTTTTGTTTTTTTTTTTTTTTTCGTCTTCAAATTAATCATTTAATTTATTAATAGGTTTATATATAGATGGATCTTTGGATGGTGATCATCCAAATAAGCGACCTCGAACAACAATTACTGCTAAACAATTAGAAACTTTAAAAACGGCATATAATAATAGTCCAAAACCAGCTCGACATGTTCGTGAACAATTATCACAAGATACGGGTTTAGATATGCGAGTGGTTCAAGTATGGTTCCAAAATAGGTGAGCATTGTCAGGGAAAATTCATGAAAAAAAACAAAAAAAAAAAAAAAAAACAATGTGTGAAAATGAATCCATTATTTCGAATTAAATATGATTAAATTCGAATTTTTAATGGAACTTTTTTTTTTCTTATGTAGACGAGCGAAAGAAAAACGATTGAAAAAAGATGCCGGACGCACGCGATGGAGTCAATATTTCCGTTCAATGAAAGGCGGCAGTTCGCCACGATTAGATAAATTACTCGACAAAGATGAATTGAAAGTGGATCTAGATAGTTTTAGCCACGGTAAGTTCCAATAAAATCTTTTATTTTTTCTCAAGAATTTTCGGCATGAGCGGCATTTTTCTTAGAAACATTCAATATTCAAATGCTTTTAGAATGAGTTTTCGTTTTTTTTTCTGGGTTTTCACGTAAATAATGGTTCTTTTTTTTACAAAATTGAGCAATCGCCTGAAAACTAATGCTTGTTAATAATGAAAAATTGTCACTTTTTGGACCAAAAGTCCTACTTCGGTACTAATATTACGTCGAATTTGGCAAAAAAAAAAAAAAAAAACACGACCAACTCGACCGACATTTGGAGAGAAACACGACCAACATTTGGCAAATTTAGTAATATATCTTCATCAAAGTGAAATTTCTGATCTAAAAATGATACATTTATTCATATTCTTCGTTTGTAAAAAAAATTCGCACAAACGAACGAAACGTTCGAAATATTTCATATATTACACGATGTACGAGTTATTGACAAAAGCTACTTCAGGCTTTAAAAATGGAATTGACAAAACCTATTTGAAGATTTACATTGGAAATATTAAAAATAAAATTTTATTTCTAATAAAATCGAACCGAAACTAAAAATAAAATCGAACCGAAGCTTCACTTAATGAAGTGATCGAAAGAAACGTATATCAATAGCTTAAGCCTACCAATTGGGGTCTTCTAAGTAAGTTGAATCTGCCGAATTTGATTTTCTGATTTAAAATCGAGAAAAATGCATTTTATTAGGTTTAAAAAGAAAATATATTGTTTTTGGGGACTCCCAAGTAAGTGGCTTAACAAAATCACAGACAATTTCCATCCTTTTTGACAAATTTGAATAATCCAACTACCAACTACTGATGTTATTTCAAGAAATTGAAGTTGACTTATTAAGCTATATAAAATTGATAAAATCTGCTTAATTCTTGAAATTATTTAAAGGAGTGATGATAATTTCAAAATTTCAAACGATCGATAACTTGAAATTAATGAAATACAAAGAAAAATCAGAATAATTTTTGAAGTTGTCTAGAATATTTTTCATCGGCTAAAAACTCAAATTGCCAATCAAAACAATTATTATGCAGACACTTCTCTGAAATTTTGCCAAAAAAACAAACTTCTTTGTTTAAAAAGAAAAGCACACCGAATTGAAGAAACAAACTCCAACAAATTGAAGCATCAGAAAAAATCGATTTTATTTCCGTTTAGATAAATGATACAGTGTATGGTTGTACAATGAATTTAGTTAAAAGTTGAACATAACAAAGAACAAAGAAAATGTTAATGTAAACATAACGATGCATTCTCAAAACGGCGAAAAAAAGCTCGAGCAACAACAAAACCATAGAATCGTTCAGATTAGCTAAATAAATAGTCATACTTGGTCCATATTATTGATGAGATAATTTTGAAGAATAGAAAGATATATATTATTAGTACCATTTTGGTTCTTAGTAAATGAAGAGAAACAAGTTTCTCTGGAAAAATTGCCTTTTCTGTCGAAGTAGAATTCGCTGTATAAAGCTTAAGATTTTTATTCTAACATAAGCGTGTAACATTTTCAAATAGAATTCGTATAGGCCGTTAATGCATTTCAAATGTTTAATGTTGAAAATTGTACATAAAAATGAAGATGTTCATTGAAAATTGCGTCGATATGTTTGCTTAAAAAGCATTTCTTAAGTATTAATATTTACTTTTACAACTGTAACCATAGCAACATGAGTCGCTCTTTTAAGTCATACTTTTCACAAAATTTAGTACTTCAATTGGTTCATTCTCTTTCTCTTTCTCTCTTTCTCTCTTTCTCTCTTTCTCTCTTTCTCTCTTTCTCTCTTTCTCTCTCTTTCTCTCTTTCTCTCTTTCTCTCTTTCTCTCTCTCTCTCTCTCTCTCTCTCTCTCTCTCTCTCTCTCTCTCTCTCTCTCTCTCTCTCTCTCTTTCTCTCTCTCTCTCTTTTTTTTTTTCTTGTTTCTCTACCTTCAGATCTAAGTAATGATAGCTACAGTACGGTAACGATGGGATTAGAAGATGGCACATCACCACAAAGTGGCGGTCGCGCTTCATATTTGCACGGAAGTGGAAATTCCCCACCATATTTATCAAGCTATTCACCTCCGCCAATGGGATCAGGACACTCATTCAAATCATATCCAGACAACATTGTTTACACTTCAATCGGTTAGTATATAAAAACACATTCATTTTTATGTAATTCAATAGAGAAGGAAACAAAAACAAAAAAAAAAAAAAAACAGAAAATTTACTGAAAATATGAAAGTCTGCGATTGAGATACAAATTGAATTAAAGTATTTGGTGAATTTTCAACACTATACGTTCTAAATGGAATCTCAACAAAACTGACTTTCTTACATTTGTGCCTGCTAATGTAAATTCTGCTCATTAATAATCGAAAAGTACCCATTTCACTCTGGAATTGTTTTAGTGTTCCAAACAAAACGTGTGAACGAATTCAATTTTTGTTTTTGATTTTTTGAGTAATTTAGATTCATTTTATCCTTCCTATCAAAGATAAGATTGAAACTCCATTGATTTTTATGAAAAAATCAAATGTTTTGTGCATTTTTTTTTAATAAACGCTATCAAAAACGTATCTGAATATTGATTTATCTGTAAACATCAAGCTTACTTGTCCAAATGAAAAATGTTCCTAGTAGAAAGTATTTGGGTTTGTAAAATTGTTATTTATTGAAAAAAGAATTCAATTTTATTTATTGAATTTGAATTTATGTTAACACATTGATCATAATTTGTTGCTTATATATTCGATTTTTATGCGTCCCAAAGAAATATCTGTGAAAAGTGTAAAAATGGCCTAAGCATTTATTTTTTTCACCCAAAAGTTATAAGAAAGATTTACTTAAATACGTTAACAAGCTCATGTAGCGACAAATGAAATATGCGAAGCCATATTAAGCTGGAAAAAAAAAAAAAATTATATTTCCAAAATCAGCCAACAAAATCCAGATGCGTATAGCATGAGCGTTGAAAACAATGGTCCATTTTTTTTTATTATGTTGAAATAAACTGTGTAAAATTTTTTGTGTTTGTTTTTGGTTTATGTTGTAAAGCGGGATGCAGCATTAGCTTTTTCTTTTTTTTTTTTTTTTTTTGATTCGTATGAAACCCTTGTTTTTCACATCGTCATCGAGTAAAAGCGAAAATCGATATATGTATAAGTTCAATGTGTTCAGCAAAAAGTGGGCTTCCGATCTCTATATTTCCCTTAGACTCTTTCACCATGTACTCGATGAATTTTCATCGTAATATTTCTACAAATAGAAATATATAATGTAATTCATCGCTTTATTCGAAGAACAAATATGGTACGGTATATAGCATGAAAGTCTCTCCGAATAAAAAGGGATACATTTGCTGAGAGATATTCTGTTAAATTTTTTTTTTCTTTTTTAAGATGGGCTTTAAGAATATCTTTATGGCGATGAAATATAGCATGCATTTTTCAAACAAATACACACAAAGAAAGATGGGAAAAAGAGACAGAGAAAAAGAGAAAGAGAAAAAAAAAAATGTAGTCGATCATTCTTGTGAACAAGATTTTCTACTTTTCCAAGGGAAAACCCAAAAACAAAATGTACAAGGAAAGAAAACGAACAGAATATTTGTTAGTATATATTGGCAATTGTGCGCAATGCATAGCCATCATGTGTGGCTGTGTATTGTCTGTTGTCTGTTGGCTTTGTGTGGTGCTTCCGTCATATTGCATCCGCCGTTAAGAATAAAGTTTGTATATATATTTTCACTGTTATTCAGTAGGGTGGAAATTTGACAACGAGATATACAACACGATAACAATACAATTGAACAGAGAGATTCAACTATGTTTATTCTTTACCGCCCACTTTGAGGAAAATAAATTTTCCATCGTTTGGGTGGCGTATTTTCCATTTTATTTTATTCCAATACATCATACAGAGCACAAGTACACCATTTTTTTTTTCTGTTTTTTTTTTTTTTTGTTTTTTTTTTTTTGTTACTTTGCGGCCCCAAAACAAACGACAAAATTTTCACAAAATGTTTTCCGAATCGAAAAGCAAGAGACACAACAGCATTTGTGAGTATGCGTGCTTGCGTGCATGAGTAGTATATGAAATGAATTGAATTCAAATAGTATTGACCAAGCAACAAAACATGAACATTTCAAGCCTTTTTATTTCATACAAATGTTAATGCACGAACACGTTATTACTCCCTGTCTATTTGGTATGTTTTTTCGGTAATGCCATTCAATGTTCTTCTTTCTTTTTTTTTGCATAACATAGCATTGTTACGACACTAGACTAAATTCATTCAGCTTATAAATAATGAAAAGTAACTACGATAGCATTCTACGCTTGCATCTACAAAATACTGAATAAGAAGATTTATATTTTTACGCAAATAGTGGAAATTTTCATCATTTTTATTTGGATCATCTATCTCTATATCTCTAGTGAAATAATATTTATACAATGTTAGTCGATGAAATTCTCTTGTGTTACGACCATACAAGAATATTACAACCGACAGAGTGTTAAAAGCTCAACATAATAGCGACAAAAATAAATTTCACTTGGATTGAAAAGAAAACAAGAAGAAGAAGAAAAAAAAAATACGTGCATTCTTAATGCACTTTAAACAATTTTCTTTGAAAATATGAGTAAGCCCATCTGATTCATCTGTAAGAAAAATTATTCATAAAGACAAATGCTCAAGATGGCAAAGTTTTTCAAACACTATTTTATGCATACTTTATGACTAAATCAAATCAGTTTGTTTATTTTTACTTCATAAAATTTTCTTTCATTTTATATGAATGTACAGACAGATATATTTCTAAAGTCTCCTTATGTTTTCATTAAAAAAAAAAAAAAAAAAAAAAAAAAAAAAAATGAAAATCTCAAGCAACTATACTTACAAAAATTATTAACTTTGCCCCTCTATTCTAGACTATATATAAATTTCTGAATTTTATATAAAATAAATGATGTCTAAACGTAATGCTCATATATTTGGCATCATATTAAACTTCATCGTGTTAGGCATACATGTGTTATGATGCATATATGTTTAGTATGAAAAACCGCATCTATTTGGCATTTGACCGCATCTAATAAAATTCAAAAACACAACATTAAACTATATGAATTTCTAATTTTCATAAAGTTTCAACGCATTTTTAATAAACTTAAATTCAAATATAAATGCTCACTATATCTTTCTATCCAAAATCTTATCGCCGAAAAAAAAAAAAAAATCTAGTGAATTTTGTTCTCTAACAATGTCTTTAGAAAACTAACAAATCAGATATTTTATGAATATTTATACAGTTAAATCACGAAAAGAGTCACTCTAAAAAATTTCTTTAAATTGGGTTATATGATTCGATATATGTATATCTAGCTAACCTTTTTTTGTTCCCCGTCGGTCAGTTATAAGATTTCCAATTATTTGCAGGCATAAAAGAAGAAACCTTTTATTTCAGTAAAAAAAAACTTTCTCGCATTTCTTATTATTTATTTTTTTTTCAAAATTCGAACATTTACCAATGAGATGTAAACCTTTTGATAAAAAAAAAATCTATTTTTATTTGTCTTTTCAGAACAAACTGGAAATAATATCCGAGGAATGCGTAGCAGCGGGATGTCAGATTTAAGCAATGATTCAGATAGTCCAACTCATGGTTATCCCGATTTTCCTCCAAGTCCAGATTCATGGCTCGGTGAATCCGTATCAAGATCTAATCAAGCGCTCAACAATCAACCATCGGATTGTTAATGAATATCATCGAGTATCAACTATCAATCGAATGGATAGAAATCAAGTGAATTTGATTGACAAAGTCAACTTTCGTATAGCTGGCATATGTATAGAAACAAAAATAACAAAAATGCATGAAAAAAAAAACGTTATAAATTCTTTCTTTTTTTTTCTGTGTTATTGGCAATTGAGTTCATGTCACTATGTTCATAAGCTGTGCTATTGAACATTTCAAATCAAATCCTCATGAAATGATATTAAATTTGTTAAGGAATCGGCATTTCGATGATAATTTTTTTCGTTTTTTTTTTTTTTTTTGGATCATATTTGAGTCAGAATCTCAAGGAATTGGTTTGAAGTTTTCGCCATTTTTGATTTATTCATTTAAATTAATATTTGGAGTTTAAATCGCATTAGAAATGTCTACAAAATATGAGAGAATTATTGGAATTTTCGAATTGTTCATAAAAAATCCACATTGACAAAAAAATTCACTCAAAAATTGTATCCACATTTTGAAGACATTTTTAAGATAATTTGATTTTTTTTTTTTGTTTTTTTTTTTTTTTTGTTTTTGGCGAACTTAACTTTTTCCTGTCTTTATAATTGCTGAAAACTGTGCAAATACTAAGAAGAAAAAAAAAAATGGAAATTTCGATTTATATCGAGGAATAATTGTAAAAATATTTGTGACAGCCAATTGACAAGATATATTTGAATAAAATTCAAATCAAGAAACAAATTCCAATGAATCATTTCCGATGAATGCAAATGATGGTCGCAGTGATTTGGAATTTTTCATTGGGAACTTTTATGAATTCAATGAAATAAAAAGAAAAACAAAAATTATTTGCCGACATATTCATCTAATTATTGAAATACTTGGATAGAAATGATAGATTTTAATAAAAAAAAAAAAAAAAGAAAAAACCAAAGAAAAAAAAAAAAACAATTGCAATATTTTTTAATTGCAAAAATAGAATCTTAATCCAATTTCAGAAAAGAACCGAAACTATTTCGAAAAAAATAAAGATGAGATTCACACGCTTCGCAACAACATCTAGTCGCAAAAACATCTAATCGCAACAATTCAAAATACCCAATTTATGCATACATGGCTGATTTATATGTATTAATAACTTTTACTCGGTTTGACTGTGTGAAATTTTCATCAAATTTTTTTAAAAATGTATGACAAATTCACACCAAATGCAGTAAAATTTATATCAATGCTGGAATTCTGATTACTTTCCACAAAAATCATTCGGAAAATATGTTTGGGCTGTGGTCCAACAGAGAAAAACCACTACAGAGCTTCATCGAACAAAGTGAATGAAATACACTGAGACTCAGTGAGACTGAGTAAAACATTTGATATGAAATTGTCGTAATTTAAATGTAAATAAACGGAAACAGTTAACCGATTATGTGGCTCTAAATGATGAAAAATCGCATGAAACCAAAATGTCACACATATAAGTCACACAGGTTGGATTCAGGCATAAATCAAATCGAGAAAAAAAAAATTTTTTTTTTTCTAAATATTTTTTTTTTTTTGACAACATCATCCTATTCGAGTAATAAAAAATGCAAAATTTTTATTATTTGATTATTCCACAATTCTGTAACAATTAATATTGATATCCAGTATCCACATTAATTGTTAAATTTACCATTCTTTTTTTTTTTGGCTTCGAATTTTATTGTTTCACGTGTTACTGATACGAATTTAATCAAATATTGCGAAAATAAAAAGTTTAAAAACAAAACTTATCATTTGATTGGATTGAATTGCATATTTCAAAAAAGAGGAAAAAATAATGTCAAATTGAAATGTTTTCAACTCTATTACAGAAGAAGGGATATAGAAAAAAAATTAATTTCAAAATGAAAAAGAAAAAAAAAAAAGAAAAAATACAACCAAAATAAGAGACAACTCACTGATGAAAAACTGTATGTGTAGCAATTCTGTATTCATATAGCTTTTGAATGCTTCGATAGATGAGTTAATTTAAAAAAGATGAACCGTATAAATATTGTAAATACAGAAAATTATGAATTGAATGTATTTTAAACTAAATGTCATTTGACAAAAATTATGATTTGCTTTTGTTCTTTTGTTTGTTTGTTTTTTTTTTTTTTTTTTTTTTTTATTTAGTTAACCTTTTCCCCTCTTATTCCATTGAAAATATACGAAAAAAGTGAAAATTCAAGCAGAACGCGTGCATTTTATATGATTTTCACATTTTATTCGGTTAATTTACGTTTTTTAAACAAAAAAATGAAACAAAAGATAAGGATCGTTTCAGAAAAAAACTGTAGCTGATATGGAGAAAAAAAAAAACATGATAATGATGAAAAAGAAGAAGATGAAGAAGAAGGAAAACGCATCTTTCAAACGTAACTTCTATTTTTAGCAAATAAGAGAATAAAATGTTTAGTACATTTGCAAAGATACGGTATAAAATAAATTTCTCAAGTTCAAATAATAAAATTCAAAAACCTGAGTCAATTTGCAAAGTTTTGTTACAAAATGTTCAATTGTTTGATCAATCAAGCCTTTATACATATTGTTAAAATGGTAAGTTTGCATCTTTAAAATGCGAAAGGATGAAAGAAAAGAAAAAAAAAAATCGATTAAAATTCAAATTGTAATTATTTATTTATTTGCCTTTTTTCAGACTCAATTTACAATTCACAATTTATTTATTGATCCATTTTCCATTGTTTTGAATATATCCGGCTGCTTTTAAACGTTTCGAAACGGCTTGGTGTGTGACTCCCAATGATTTTGCAAGTTCTTCTTGTGATTGACATGGGCCTTCATTCAGTAATGCTTCCAATTTTTCATCTTCAAACTTTTTCGACGGACCTGGACGTTCTTTGTCTTTCACATCAAAAATTTTGATTCAAAATCACCACATTTAAAGCATCGATACCAATCTCTCCAAGTGGTTTCAGAAAGTGCAGTGTTCCCCATGAACTTCCACGAGAATGCGATGACTTTCAGCAGCAGTTTTCTTTCACAAAAAATTTTGAAGTAAAATTCCCCGCAAAAACTCTTTTTCTGGTATGAAATTATTCATTTTTAAGGCGCAAAAATAAACACAATGTTATTAATTTCGATAAGTATGTACCATATATGATTTTGAAAATTTATGTCTGTACAATAAAACATCATGTGTGTCCAAATCGTTGGACATTTCATTTGTGAATAGCGACATCTGTCAGCATAAACAGCGAGTTTCCAGTTGCAGAGCCAATACAATTTTCATAAAAATCAGAATCGATTAATGCATGCAACATTTGAAAAAAAATCAAACAGTCCTATTGATTTTGGGAGTAGAAACTTAATGGTTAGTCAAATTGACAAAAAACTGATAGGGAAATGGAACAATATGAGAACATAAATATTTCAGTAACCTGTTAATATAAATCACAGTCATCTGAATTTTCTTTTTTTTTTTTTCATCCTATTTTGAGATTCTCTTGAATTAATACTGCTTGAATTGTATTATAAAATTGAACTAAAAAAAGAAGAAATATTTGGAAATTTTTTTTTTTCAAGAATATAAATGTAAAACATGAAATTCTTTGTAAAACATGAAAACTGCAGGAAAATTCTAAAAAAAAAAAAAAAAAAATTGAATTTTTTTTTTTCGAGAAAAGCAAAAGCTCATGAAAGTAGAAAGAAGAGCGGCGAAAAAAAGCCGCTAGATGTCGTTAACTATTTTTTTCTTTCTGAATACTGAATTTGTCAGCAACAGTCAAATCGTTCTTTTGACATATCTAATAAATACATTTGATTTCTGTTTATTTTAATGTAAAATTACGATGCATGAAACCGTATACAATCAATCAATTTTATCGTAATAAAATTTTTAATTTATTATTTAATATTAAGAAGCTCATTGTGTAATGGATCAAAATGAATTTGATATATATGATGATCTATTTGATAATGGAGATAATCAACCGGAGAAAGTAATATAGAAAATAAATTCAAAGCATATTTGGAAAGTAGGATTGTTAATTAAATGTATGCATTATTTTTTTTTTTTTTTTTGTCATTTCAAAGAGTGCCGAATACTTGGAATTATGCGATAAGCTGAAAGAAGCCCAAGAAATGATAAAACAATTAAAACAGGAAAATGAAGATTTAAAAGTGCAACTAACTGAGCATCAAAAAATTGAAGGAAGATTAGAACGAAATGGTTGCAGTTTGTTGATTACCGCCAAAGCAGAAATCAAGCGAAAAGATGACCAAATTACTGAATTACGAAAAGAGTATGTCAAAAATGTTGTGAAAATTCTTTTGCAATAATTATTATTTCAAGTTTTTGGTTTCAATATTTTCTTTTTGTTTTTTTTTCCTCCAGAAAAGATAATATCGTCTTTCGACGTAACGATAGATTTCAAAAACGAATTCAAACACATACTACAGATACACAGACACAAATCATATGCAAACCATATGCTTTGTATGAAATAAAAAGAGTTGATGAGGATTTAGTGAATAAATTAAATGATCGAAATTATGGACGTGATGAAAATCATTCAAATAATCCATTTGCATCGAAATCAAAAGAAAATAATGAAATGAAAAAATCAAGAGAAAATTATTTAGAGAAAAATGGAAAACATCGACAACAATCACGATATCAAGATGAATACAATTCGCGTCGACGACGCGATAATGAGCGACGTGATAATGAGCGACGTGATAATGAGCGACGTGATATTGATCGACGTGATATTGACCGACGTGATGTTGATCGATTAAAACGGCGACGATCTAGAAGCTCATCAAAGGATCGTAAAAAGGCACGAAGAAGTCGAAGTCAAAGTAAGAGTCGTGAACAACGCCGTGATCGGAAGAATCATGATCGAAAATTATCGGAGAAATTATCACGAAATCAAGTATGGTTCTTGTGAAAAGAAAATGTTTTTTTTTTTTTAATTTTCATTTTTAAATCCATTTGCATTAACATTTTTAACTTTGTTAATCTATTGAACTATTTTTCAGTCAACCCGATGCAGAGGTGATAGCAAAGAACAATCTATAAATCAGAGCCCAATTCGAACAGAAATTAAGACTGAACTCAATGAAAAAACAATTGAACGATTAAGTGAAAGAAAGACATCACAAAAGACATCGGATCCGGGGAATTTGACTAAAGAAATAACAATGGATTTACAAAATGATGGAATTGATTGTAGAGAAGCGATGAAAATGGAAAATGTTAAAATCGAAAATGTAAGAACGGAAATTGTAAACAATGAAGATGTAAAAATGCCAATTGATAATATTGAAATGGAAATCGATGCTGAAAATTATGTTAATAAGATCGATGTGAAATGCAAAGATTTGGAAGAAGGTGAAATAGATGAAAATAGCATCGATTTAATGAGTAATAATGAACAATCAAAATGGAAATTGATTAAAACCGAAACCAATTCAATGAGCAACGTTGAAGTAAATCCAAGTATCAAGGATGATGTCAATTCAACGATTAAAGATGAAATCAAAACAATGACTGAATCCGAAATTAAACCAACGATAGATGATGAAGGTAAGCCAATGACTGAAGCAACAGTCAAATCAATGATTAAAGAAAATGTTAAGCCAACTATTGAAGACGATATCAAACCCACAATCGAAGATGAAGTTAGACCAATCACTAAAATTGAAACCAAAATAATGATTGAAGATAAAGGCAAAACAATTATTGGAGCCGAAATCAAGCCAATGATCGAAGATGAAGTCAAACCAACGATTGAAGATGAAATCAAACCAACGATCGAAGGTGATGTCAAACCAACGATTGAAGATAACATCAAACCAACGATCGAAGGTGATGTCGAACCAACAATTGAAGATGAAACCAAACCAACGATCGAAGGCGATGTCAAACCAACAATTGAAAATGAAATCAAACCAACAATTGAAGATGAAATTAAGGCATTGACTGAAGACGAAACAAAGTCAATGATTGACGCAACAAATGACACATTAAATACATCTGGTAACAAATCGGTTAAAAATATTTCAACGAGTTCAAAAGACTATGTGATTGTTGAAGATGAAAACAACGAAACAACAATATACATCACAAGGAAAAAGAAAAAGAAATCGAAAAAAACTTTCCAAAATGTGTAATTCCACATTATTGTTACTTAAGTTACATGTTGGTAAAAAATATATTTTTTTCACAACCGCATGTCTTTTTAACTAATAAAATTGTAAGATATAGAAAAACGTTTAAAAGAAAATGTTAAGAGAAAAGCAAAAACAAAATATTTAATTTGGAATAAAAATGTCGCTGTCACATTGGAAAATTCTGGAATTTGTTTTAATTTGTTCGATAGAATGGATAGAAATCTCTAGATCTTTGGCGCCTAAAAACTTTTCTAACCTAAAATCATTCATAAAATGGAATTATTTTCAATTGAAATCATAAAATAAAACCAAAAAAAAAAATAAAACAAATTAAATTTAATTTTAACTTTTTGTCTAGAAAAAAAAAAAATTATTTTAATAATTTTCAAACTTAAAATCGCGCAAAATTGAGCAAAAAAAAAAAAAAAAATTTCCTTTAACAACATCTAAACGATTATGTGCGCCGTCTGGTGTCTGAAATTTCATCGAAATTGTATCATTGACACTTGATAGAAAAGAAGTTGATGTGAAAAAAAGAAAAAACTCAGCGTGTGTTAGTATTAACATCGAGTCTATTCAGTGTACAACAATATAACGGGAAACATATCTAATTCAACAAAACAAAATTCGGAATCGAAAGAAAAGAAAAAAATTATTAAAATTTTGAAAAAGACATTTCACAATTCATTCAATTGAAATTGTTTTATCTGGTTGGCAATTCATTGCAAAAAAGAGAAGAGAAAAAAAAAAGTGATTAAAATAGAAATCAATATTGATTTCAAGTGCGTCAAAATTAATTAATCGTAAAAAAGAGATTAATTTGATAAATTTACTCCATTTTAGTTTTTTTTTTTTTTTTCTCTTTACGGCCACTAATTGTGTGACGTAGAAAAGGATTTGTTACGAACGTGAAAAAAGACAAATTAAAAGAAAACAATATGTTCGGTTCATTGATGGGTGATTTTGAAGATGATCCAATTTTTGGGTAAGTAAAATAATTTCCATTTTGTGATCAAAAAAATTTTTTTTTTTTTTTTTTTTTGAAATTTTTTTTTATATAATAGAAGAGAAGAAGAAAAAAAAAAAATAATTGGATTGACAACTGTATCCAAGAATAAAATGTTCAATGATATCAATAAAATTAGTAACGTTTGGTTATATTTTCATCAAATAATATTGAATCGCGTATTTATTGAACTTTGAATGTATGGAAAAAACCACATTTATAAATCATATGTTCATCACGTTTGAAGTGTGAATTTTTAGTTGTGTACGAAAGAAATGGCGATTATACTATTTTGTATGATTGATTTCATTTCAAGATCAAAGTTTGCGATTCTTTTATTTTTCCATTCTCTTTCATTTTTTCGTTGACAAATTTCTGGAAATTCGAATGTAAATTTTCCATTCATTGGTTTTTAAGTTCCAAAAATGCATAGAATCAATTGAGGTTTCGAGAACAAAATCGCACACACTTACATACAAACATAAGCATTTTCATCCATATATACGGATAGACACTGTGTTCTCTCTCTCTCTCTTTCCCTGTTTGTGTGTGTGTGTGTATGAATAGCATTTCTATTAGCCACTCAAATTCGCATTTAACCATCAATATGCGCACTATTTCTATTTTCTTTTCACACATGTCAATTAAAATGGGCGCACGCAGAGAGAAAGAGAGCAAAAAAAATATAGAGTTTATGTGTTTGCCTGCATTTTGCCAGAAGAGAGTTTTCTTTTGTTATTATTGTTGTTGTAGTTCATGTTCAATGTATATATGAAACACCTCGAAAAAAAATTACTCTTCACTCTTAAATAGCCATTTTTGTACGCAAAGTAGCACATTTCATTTTAGTGCATGGATGCAAAGGCTACATGGTTCATTTTTTTAAAAATGATATGCTCGGTCGAACATTTTTGCTATGTTTTTGTTACATGACACAGACATGCTCGTAGTTGTTTTTTTTTTTCTCTCTTTTTTGTGTTAAACAAGAAATGACATGAATTTTGCAATATGTAAATGTCATCACTGCGGTAATGCAAACATTACATTAATTAATTTAATAAAAATGCAATGAACTTGAAAGAATATGATTGGAACCATTTTAAAATGAGATTTTATTTTAAGAAGGAGATTTTTTGTTTGATGCTAAACAAATTTGGTGAGAAAATTTGCTTTAGAAAAACGAAAAAATTCCATTGACTCGTTATGAATTGGCTCAGAAATTGGTTTTTAACAAAAAGACATTTTTCTTGCAATTTTTCTTTTTTTATTTTTAGAAAATTTATGAATATTAATAGATTTTTTGTTTTTTTTTTTTTTTATTTTCCTTTTCTAATAGTCTTCACATGCGTTCAATGCGTCAAATGAATAATATGATGAGCTCAATGTTTGGTGATCAATTTGGGTAAGTATATCTGAAAATTGATTAGTTTTATGAAAGAAAAAAAAAAAGAAAAAAATTCAAAATGTTATCAATGAATCATTTTGCAGAGCATTTGATGCATTAACTGGTGGTGGTTTTGGGCCACAACAAAATATGCAACCACAAGGTATGGGCTTTGGTGGCAGCCTAATGCCATTTGGTTTTCCAGCAATGCCAAATATGAATCGTTTATTGAGCGGCGAAGGAATGGATGGCCCATCATTTTCATCAAGTAGCGTTATATCAATGTCACATGGTCCAGATGGACGACCGCAAGTATATCAAGCAACAAGTAGCACCAAAACTGGCCCAGGTGGAATACGTGAAACACAAAAAACTGTACAAGATTCACGAACTGGTGTTAAAAAAATGGCCATTGGACATCATATTGGTGATCGTGGTCATATTATTGAACGTGAACAAAATTTACGATCGGGACAACACGAAGAACGTCAAGATTTTATTAATTTGGATGAAGATGAGGCTGAATCATTTGATCGTGAATTTACACAAAAAGCCCGACAAGGTATGCGATTGCCAAATGCCATCACTGAAGTTAATGGAAGTGGTGGTTCACGTCGACAATTACCAGCTATTATGCCAGCTGATCAGAATTCAAGGTGAGTTTCAAATTTAAATAAAAAAAAGTTTCAGATGCTGGCGTTTTTTTTTTTTCGTTTCTTTTATTCATTTTGTTTGAGATACTGTATCTCAGATGCAATACAAACACAGTTGCTGTATCATATTCTCTTTATTTGTTTTTGTAAATAAAAGCGTTCAAATCGAAGTTCTTGATTACTACGTATTAAAAAGTGTAGCAGCAATTGTGGCTCGTGAAATGCTCAAACATTAGAACGAGTATAAAAATAATGTTCCGAACAGTAATCGTAATTCGAGTGAAAAACTGAACCGACCCCGACCATGACCGACAGTTTTGGGATTCAAACTAAGCCCGGTTTTTTCGAGGTCGGTTGGAATTTGGGCATCGATTAAGACTACTGGTTCGGAATGTTTAATCATCAAGCATTAAATGTTCGGTTTTAGAAAAAAAAAAAAATTGTTTATTAGACTTTCCAAAGAAAAAAGAAAAAAAAAAAAAAAATTGGGGCTTGTCGTCTTTAACTATATTTTCAAATTATTTCAAGTTCAATTTTTGTCCAAAATATTTCCTTATTTTTATATTTATTCATCTCAATTATGTTTATTACGATGACAATCAACGTTGATTAATCATCTCTCACTCAGTGTTTTAAAAAAAAAAAAATGGAGCGTAATTTTCATTACGTTCGCTTTGATTACAAAGGTCATTTCTTCATCAATCTTTGTAACATGTAGTTTTTGTAGTGATTTGGCGTCAATCATGGTCATTTTGCATGTCATATAGTTGATCAATCTCAATGTCTTGTTTTGTTTTGTTTTGTCTTGTTGACCCATTCTGTCATAATAGTCACAAGAATTTAAACTTCCTTTAGAATCGCGTCAATTATTTTTCATGCATTCTTTTGTCAGTTTTCAGTTCAAAACATTCTCCAATCAAAGTATACTCAAATTTCTCCCATTTTTTTCAAAAAATTCATGTCTTTTATTTAGCTTTTTGCTTCAATTTACCAATTGGGTAATTTATTGAAAATTGTTCAAAATAATTAACAGGTTACCATTTGCAATTCCATGTATTGTATTCAGCAATAAATATATATATGCCTGTGTCAATATGTCATTGAAAAAAAATTGTGTCATTCAGAATATTAGTGTTAAATCCAGAACAATTAATTGCAAAAATGTTGATGATTTTACGAATAAAATCGATCATTTCCAAGACTGTTCGAAAAAGTTTAAAAAAAATTTAAGAGAAAACAAAAAAGAAATGTCATCTCATCATGAAAATTTGCAAAAAAAAGCACCAAAAGAAAAAAAAACAAATCAAAAATGTTGATAAAAACAAAACACACAAAACTCATCTAATTTCATCGAAAATGATTCAACAAAACATTTATTTCATAAACAGCTCAACGTCGAAACGAATCGAGGAAGCCGAACCAAATGTAACATTGCCACCGTCGCCTCCGCCCGCTTCGTCGTCGTCTTCGACCACGGGTTCAGTGCGTCGTGGTGTACGCACCGAACGATCGCACACACAATATTCAAAAAATCATTCGAGAGCAAATTTAGCAACGCCAAGACGACCAATTCGTACGCCAACCTCATCACCTTTAACTATGAGTAGTGGTTTGAATAATTTTATGTCGCCGCGAACAAGGTTAGTTTTCATCCCGAACACAAAAAGAAAAAAAAAAAAGAAAAAAAAAATTCTTAAGTCAGTCAGTCTCAAAAATAAGAAAAATGCAAGTGTGATGATGCGGTGGCGATATCAATAAATCACATACACATACACACAAAACAAACAAAAACATATGAATAGACCAAAAGTAAGAAAAAAAAATTCGCAAAAATTTAGTTATTTCACATTCAATTGGCTGCACATTTTCACATGTTATTTTAACTTTGGCAATTCTGCTTCTTCTTCTTCTTCATCATCTTCTTTAATTTTCTTTTCTTTTTTTTTTATCTTTCGACACTAATTCCTTCAACAACACGAAATCGATGCCATTTTATGGCAAATGTATAACCAATTTCGAACCGAGAATTAGTGCAAAGAAAGAAAGAAAAAAAAAAATGTTTTTGTTTTCAAATATTAACATCCATTTCGAACAATTGTGATTTAACAAACAAATAACAGTAATGATAATAACAAACAATTTTTATTGCCATCAACATTACAATTTTGTGTGCTAATGTGGTAACTGATTATCTAATTGACATAACCATTGCTTAAACATTTTAATCGTTAACAACGAAATGAGCAACTCTGAATATCAACAGCGTCGTTTTTTTTCTTCTGGCGTTTATTTGATTTCAATTCTGCTTATTATATGGCGCTAAATTCACTAATCCACAATTTTGCTATTTGTTTTGGCGGAAAATATAGCTGTAGTGAGAATTGATGTGAATAAAAAAAAAAAAAAATTGACACAATAATCAACATTTTCTTACATCATCGATTTACGACGAGATTTTTTTTTTTTTTTTTTTTTTAATTCATTCATTTTATGTGTTTATTTTCAATTAACTGCACGTAATTTTTGAATTAAACATTTACACAACTTTCGATATATAGATTACACAGTTCCTATTCAAGTCGAATGGAGCCAATAAATGAAAGGGAGAAAAAATATCATTTTTATTTATCATTTCATTCGAATACTTCTTAACAATTTATGTTTATTCAATATTTAATTTTGATTTATAATAATTGAAAATTATTGTACATGACACCCCATTAGAATCCGATATTGTAACTGTATCGAACAACGAACTGATATTTGTATTTCATTTTTACATTTCAAAAGGGGAAAGAGGAAGATCCCTTTCAGGGAAAGACAAAAAATGGAAAATGAAAAGGAGAAAGAAAGAAAGTGAGAGAAATGAGAGTGACAGAAAGGGGGTAGAGAAGGGTAGAGATAGTGAGAGAGGGAAAGTGAGAGTGAGAGCCTGAGAGAATGAGTGAAAATAAGAGAGAACAAGAGAGTGATTCACCGTAGGAAGGAGCGACCGAGGTAGAGAGAGAGAGAGAGAGAGAGAGAGAGAGAGAGAGAGAGAGAGAGAGAGAGAGAGAGAGAGAGAGAGAGATAGGAAGAGAGAGAGAGCAGAAGAGTTTGAGAATGAAGGAGCAAACCAGTATCTTAGAGCACCTTAGATTGTGAATGAAGAAGAGATGATAAAAATCTAGAACTGCATGTAATCATAACACTGTTAAAAAAATTGATGCAAATCAAATTTGTCATTTTCACATATAAAAATACAAAATTGGTAGTGCGATATTTCATTAAAAGCATATTTAACACACATTGAATTGTGTTTCAATAATTTCATATATATAATAATTCGATACTGATTATTGACATTACTTTTAAGTTGGTTAATAATGTCGTCTTCATTTTTGATCTTATGAAATGCCATTTATGATAATGGAATAACAGTATTTTTTCACTTATTTCATGGAATTATTTATATATATATACACAAATTTACCAAATTAACAAAATAATTAAATCATTTTATTGTTGAAATATTTTTGCAGCATTCACCCACATCCATATAATAATGCATCACCACAGATGCGACGTACTCATCACCGACAAATGAAAGATCGTTCACATCATGTAAACAATCAGCCACAACATCATGTACAAATCGAGGAATTGCCTGATGATTATGATGATGGTGCCCACAGTTCTCGTCAATAAAATACTTTCGACGATTTATAATCAATCAAATCAATATACGTTGTTAGTTCAACGCTTTTCTTTAGCACCTCAGCATCAAATAAAAATTTATGATGCATTCATGTTTGGCTTTTTAATTTAAAATGATAATGTTTAATTAGATGTTAATTGAAAAACAAATTACAATAATAATCACAAACAACAGAAAGAAAATTGAAATAATTCGATAGGTTATAAAATATAAATTCAAAAACCATAGATTTTCATGACATTTTGAGTTGAGCTGATAGATTCCACATACATAACAATTACAGACAATTTCATAATATTTCTTTTTTTTTTTGTTTTATTCATTCATTTTATAAAAGGAAGAACACGCAGTTCATCAGATTCGAAAAAAAAAAAAAATTAAAAAATTCAAAAAAAAAAAAACATTCCAATAGAAAACATCTATTTGTTAAGTGGAGAGCAGTGCTTATTGTAAACATCATAAGATTGTGTCAGCATTGAACTGAAATCTGTCAAATAAAATGCCGTAAAATAGTTAAGAATACACGAATTTCTTTAAATGATTTATCAAATTTGTCCCGAACGAATCATGTTTTTTTTTTCTTTTTTTTTGGAATTAATAAAATATGGCCAGTTTGCAAGCGTATATGTGAAAATTAAGGAGATTTTCTTTTGTGTGGCAAATGATTTTAAATTTGAAAATGTTTTTATGAATTTTAGCAAATTTTTTCCTTAATTTTCTTTATTACCATATTGAGAATTTCGGTGTTTTTTTTTTCTTTTGTATTTGAAATTAGAAATTAATGTGATTAAGAATTCGTTTTGCTCACAAACGACTATATATTGTGCAACTTTATTTTTTAATGTTCAACAGGGCTGACTTTTTTCAATTAATAATTAAAAAAAAAAAAAAAAACATGTAGAGATTAATAAAACACTTGAATTCAACTGAAGAACATGTGGTTGCAAATCCAATCCAAATAAAAATTGAATCAAGTAATAAAAAACAACAACAACAAAGAATCACTTACACAAAATATTTAAAAAAAAAAAAAAAAATGGAAAGTCAAGAAACCAATAATAAATAGTGTAAATGTATGTTTAAGTAAAATCTATATTGAAGTAATAAATTTAATTTTCATTAATCTTAAGTTTAAACAACTAAAATACTAAAATTTGCGTTTTAATTTCGTTAAATCTTAGGAATAATTGAATCGTTTCAAAATGGCTACAAATTTACGTGTCGAAATTGGAATTTCGATAGCATCACGAGTAGTTTTCTTTCACATTTGTTTTTCTTTTTTGTTTTGATTAATTGCGTTCTATTTGGAAGAATAATGATTTTATTGTTCATTGCTTTTGATTTATTCAAATAATACTCTTAAATTATCCTCATACAAGCCAATGCATAGCATTATAATACCACCAATTAGTATGCCAAGTGCTTGGATAATGGTCATTTTAATTGATTGTTCAGCGCGTCCAAGTTCTGGCACTAAATCGGCAAATGCAATATATAAAAATGTTCCAGCCGTTCCAGCATAAATCCATCGTACAAATGCATTATTTGCATTTACAATCAATAAACCAAATATCATACCAATGAAACTCAATATCGATGAGATAAAATTGAATATAAATGCACGTCTTAAACTGACACCCGTTTGAAGTAATAACGCAAAATCGCCTAATTCATGTGGCAATTCATGGCATAAAACAGCTAATGCGGTTGCCATACCTGTCACTGGATCCACACCTGAAAATATTTTCAAATTGATTTAATTTTTTTTTTTTAACACCAACAATTGACAAGCTTTTTGCTCAAAGAAAAAAAAAACAAAAAATTCATATTTCACATACCAAAAGCTGCTCCAATAGCCATACCATCGGTTAAATTATGCAAACCATCACCGATGATAACCATAAATGCGACTGGTGTTAGAGCGCCCAATGGTCGAACTTTTGTATCTTTAACCATAACATTTTCTTCATTATTCTTTTTTGAATTTTCAATATCATTATCGAGATCTTCACAGCTACCGCAGTTACTAGTTGAATTATCAGTTTGTTGATGACATTCATCTGAATGATGTATTGTATCGGTTTTAACATTGTGAATTGGTGTTCCATGATTATGACCACCGTGACTATGTCCATGGCCAGCAGCATTTCCAGCCAATAATGGTAATATTGATTCAATGAAATACATAATTAATGCAGTTAAAAATGCACAACCGCATAACCAAACCGCTTCGGATTCATTTCTATGATTATGCTCATGCTCATTTGGATGTCCAGCATGACGGGCATCATGATGTGTACTCTCTGACACTGAATGTTCATGTGGCATTAATGCATGTGGTATTAAATGCATTAAAGCATCACCAACTAATGTTCCAATTGCAATGGAAATCATAAAACGTAATATTTCATGATAGGCTGCAAATCTTGTCAATGGCACCATAGCGATTCCAATTAATCCACATAATGAGATTATTGTGATTGACACAACTGCTGATATCCATGCTGATATAAAATACAAATGAATTCCAGTTAATTTTGTAAGCTGCACGAAAGAAAACAAAGCAAATTCTGATGAAAGGTAAAATTAAATCACTTACCATAGCTTGTGATTTCTTCAATTTGTTTTTTTGCTTGAATTGGTATTGGTTCAAAATGCTCTTCAACACATGAAGATTGTTCAATTTGCACCAATAATGCTGGACACATTTTCATAAATTCAGCCGGTGTTATTTTTATATTTGATATACTGTAATCGGTTTCTTCATCCGAATGATCATGATGATCGTGATGTTGATGCTGCTGTTGATGATGATGTTGATGATATTCATCGTTCTCAGAAACTGATGATGATCGATACACTGGATTCTTTTTGTTTATGTTATTTATAGCATCTGGATTGTACATTTGAATTAGTGCGATTGGTGACAGGCATGATTTTCTCATTGAACCGGAATGATCTGTAAATTTTTTTTTTTGTTTTTTTTTTTTTTTTTTTTAAATGTAAAAAAAGATCAAAAATGTTAACAAATTCGTATGAAATTTGAACATATATATTCAAAGAAAATTCATTTTTTTTTTTTTGCAATATTTTTATCGACCAAATTCACAGAATCGGCAAATGTATTTGTTTTTGTTTTTTTTGTCGCATGTGAATTCGTTGAATAAATTTTACCAGTTTCTGTATTTTTAAATAAAAAAAAAAAAAATCGTCAATATGTTTCAAGTTCATTCGAAAACTGTCGAATGAAAAAACAACTCTACACGATCTATTGAAATTAACTATTTGCATACAACAATTTCTTCTCAATTCTACTACGATTGTGAAAATAGTATTTCTAATTAAATGAGAGAAAGTAAATGATAGCCATCACCAAAGAATCTAACTAACCCAAAACCTTTCCTGAATATACTGAATGAATGCTTCATTTTTAATTTAGATAGGTATGAACGTAACGTAAGATACGTATGATATATTTTCAAGTAATATTCAATTTCAGAAAATCTCGAAAACTTCTATCAACTATTTGAGACCGTCCAAAATGATTTGAAATTGATAGAAAAAGTTCATTGTCCAAGTTTCATCGAAATAACACGTAAGAGCTAGCACACACGTACGTACAACTTTGAGCGCGTGTGATTTCGCTAAAGTAAATGCGAAGAGAATTGATATCAATTTGCTATTGCGGATAAATATCAATTTTTAAAGAAAATTTTTTCTTTTTCATTACTATAGCTATAAAAAATCATTTTTCTCGCATTTTTCCAATCGAATTGTGCATGGGCTCTTACCACGACAAACGGAAGCGTTAAAAAAAAGAAAAAAAATGCCCAAATGAGCACGTATCATGCTAAAAAAGTTCAAAATTTCGAAAAGACAAATATATAAAACACACACACACAGACACACATCACAATCATCAAATATTCGTACCTCGATGTCGTGGATGTCGATGATTTGGATCGTGCATCGTATGAAATATATCTGCTTGCTTATCATTATCGAGTGGATGTATTAATTTCAATAGATAATCATCATCATTTCCCGCTGCATATGATGTTACTGTAAATGAAAGCAATAACTTGCATCTATCATATAAATCATGAATATAAAAATAATGTGTGATGATAAAAAAGTGTGACCCATAAAATACCGTTGGTGTTCTATCTTTGCAACAACAACAAGAAAAAAAAAAAAGAAAATAAAAAATAAAATTGAAATGCAACAACCGTATGATTGAATAGTGAAATTGAAAAGGGAAATTTCACAAGAGAGAGAAAAAAAAAGACACCATTAAAGTGAAATTAGAAATTATATGGAAATGTGTGTAATTCATGCTTTTCTAAATTTACAATTTTTGTCTCGTACTTGATCGGCTAACATTTGACATGAACAAACATGTTTCGGTCAACAAATTATTTGTTTTCTATTCTAAAAACAAATACGTTTTGTTGTATAAAAATAGCAATTTGATTATAAATTTCAACGTTAATTCAAGTTAATTTTAATGAATGAATGAATGAATTACTAAATGCAAATTGAATGAATTAATCTAACGATTTAGTAGAATGCGAAAGAAAAAAAAATTTTTTTTTTTTTTTTTTGCAAATTCATGCAACTGATATGCATATGATATAATGAACTGTGTTCATATGACCTGTTTTTGATACAATAAAATCACAAATTAACAGAAAACAGTAATTATTCAGCTATTTCAATGAAAATAATCAAATCAAATGCAAATAAATAAAAAAATAATTGCTATTTGCAATAATAAATGCAAACAGTGCGCCTAGCAATAACAAACATATATCAAACATTATGCCGGACATTCACAAATTGATTGAGTCAATGAATTAGATAAGGAATAAAGAAAAATTTGTAAGCAATTCACATACCGGTTGTTGTATCATATATGGCCACATTTGGTGATGTCGTTGTCTCTTCATCAAATATAACATCAGGCTCTTTATAGCCATTTGGTCGATGTTGAGCTAATGTATGCTTTTCTGGGAAATCAATACCACCAATTCCCAATTTATGCATTAAATGCTCAAAACCCTACATGTGAGAAGATAAAATCAAGTGTTGTTGTTTACAATTCAAATTGGCAAAATGATTGTTCAGACGTAAATAAAATACGATATCTGTAATAAAATAATAACTGTCATGGCCGCATTCATTGTGTGATCAGTTATATTTGTTATTTTTGAGAGAGAAAGAGAGAAAAAGAAAAAAGGAAGTTATTTACCTCAAATAATATCGTACCATTGCTGCCATATTTCTTAAATAAATGATATAAAAAACGATCCGACGGTCTTTTTGCTGATGGAACTGTTGACGATGTTATTGTTGCTGTTTCTGTTTCTATTTCTGTTGTTATTGTTTGTTCAGCAAAGATAATGTGATTGGATAAATGAACGATCAAAACGGCAACAAAAATATATTTAAATAATGAAGACGTCATTTTTCGTTTGTAGAATTCTGAACAGAATTAAGTGAAATAAAATACAAAAAGTACAGATTTAATTTGAATTGTATTCTTGTTGATGATAAAACATGCATAGAATTTGTCAGTTGTCTGTATTCAGTTATAAATTGCGTTGAAAATTCGTATTTTTTTTTTGTTTCTTCTTCTTCTTCTTCTTCTTCTTCTTCTTCTTCTTCTTCTTCTTCTGTTCTCGATGTGCAAGTCGTTTTATTTGTTTGATGTTTTCTTCTTCGTTTCGTTTTGTATGTGCATTTCGTTTTAACTGCTTTGTACTAATACTCAGTTGTTATTTTCGTATTCAATTTGCGTATGTTAACCAGCTGCACCTCTTTTTTTCTCTTTTGTTTTGATTCTGATTATCCACATGCGTATACAGTTTGGTTAGGCTGCACGTTAGGTTAATGAACGAATTGTATGGATGCATGCCGAAAATCAAAGAAGAAAAAAAAAATAAACAAAAAAATTGAAATATGAATTAATTTTTATGGTCAATGCACTTCGTTAAAGAAATTGACAACAGTGTCAATAATGATCATTATGACAAAATTGAATTTGAACATTTATTCAAAATACAAAAATTTGATCAATTTTTCTTTTTATGTGATTTATTATGAAATATGAAAATTTAATGCCATCTAGGTTGACATTTCATATATTTATCTCAATTGAATGAAATTAATCGTATTTACTCTTTGAATTTTTACTAAGAATTTTAAAATTCGAATTTCTAACAATAAAGCTCTCAAAAAACTGAGTGTTGAACACTCTAAGGGAATTTATTTTCCGAAATGAAAAACAAAACCACAGAATCACTGATTTTTGACAGTTTATGGCGCCATTTGGCTTCTCAAAAATGGACATTTCTGTTTCCAAAGTAATATTCAAAATTCAACTTCAAAATTCAAAATATTAAAATTATTCACAAAAATTGCAAAATTTTTCGAAAATTTTCGATCAATTTCATGGAAAAGTCCCTTCTAATCTAACACTATTTGGAATTGTGACTCAAAAGGTTCGTCTTATGACCATAACTAAAATATCCCAAATGCGCGCAAAAAAAAAAAAAAAAAAGAAAAATTGCACAAAGCTATTAACGAAGAATAGATACTAGTTCTATTTATGAACACTTAAAATAAATAAGATAATTTTGATAAATTTCAATTTAAATATATCCTCTTTCTGTGGTCATTTCAAAAGCAAAACAAAACCAAATTCGTTGAAAAACAATTCACTTAACCTCATTTCATTTCATTTCATTTATACAATTGACACCTACATGATTTCTTCAAGTTTTGAATTTAAACGTTGTTCTTATCACTTATATGAATGCACAACAAAATAATACAAATCCATTTAAATTCAATTAATAAAATGTCGAAACGAATTAATTTAAGCCAAGAGAAGAGACAAAAAAAAAAATAAAAAAAACAATATAAATATCGATCATACTGCATGGAAATACAAGGCACGAATGCAATTCTCAGTTGAATTTAAAGGCAAGATAAACTTAAACGATTAACCATCGTTATGTGATAGATAGAGAAAGTATTGTTGGCGGCATCACAATTGTTAATATGTGTAAATCACCGTGCAACAAAAAAAAAAAAAAAAAAAAAAAAACAACATTTACCTTAAAATTGAGTAAATGAACAATCGTGTATGGTTACATTGATATGAGTCATTGTAATGGCAGCATTCAGGGAATCCCATAAAGAATATACCGATTCAGTTGATATTCATCTCACATTTCAAACACAATTAATAGCACTAATAATTTTTCCACTGATTTCCGCAAATGAATTATTTATAATGAAAGAAAAACGCTGTTTATTTTTTTAATGACATTTTTGCAAATGTGATAATTTTATATATCAGTTTTGTTGATAAACATTTATGCATGAGCTTTGATATTACTATACTGAATGCATTTTTTGAAAATGGTCAATCTTCAAAAGTAAAAAATTCGATTTATTTTTATGGAACGCTTCTAATGACTGACAAACTAATACTAATTGAATATTCAAAGGAAATGAAAAAAATTAATCCTGAAAAAAACCCATAATTATTAAAAACAGGTAAATATGCCATAAATGGGCATACCCATTTTGTAAATCATCTTCATTTCTCTGTCTCTACCTCTTTTCTCCCCACTTGTCGTAATTTTACTTTGTTTTGATTGGGGTTTTTATGGACATGTTTCGTTACAAGTATATCAATTGTCTATTCGATAACGTTCTTGGAAATACAAAAAACATTCTCGACATTTACACAACACTCTTGACATCTTTTTTCCATTTTCACGGTAATTTTGATAAAGATCAAATAGATCATATACATTTCCCATATAATGTGCGGAAATAAAATTGATTATCAAAATATAAAAATAAATTATTATTTAAATGAAATAAATTATTGATAAAGTCTGAGAGGGATATAGATGACACGGAGAAGAGAGATAGAGAAAGAAGGCGGAGGAATGATCAAGAGAAAACGGAGAAAAGTAGTAGAAAAGAAAGAAATTCTTTAAAGCATCTTAAGAGTGAAAGAGTTAAATAGAGAAATGAAGAGAGGAAGAGAGAGAGAGAGTGAGGAGAGAGAGTGTGAGAGAGAGAGTGAGAGAGAGATTGAGGGCGGGAGACAGGTAGGTAGAATGTGGAGAGAGAGTGAGAGAGAGAGAGAGATGGAGGACGGGAGACAGGTAGGTAGAATGTGGAGAGAGAGTGAGAGAGAGATAGAGAGAGAGAGAGAGTGAGAGAGAGAGAGGAGAGAGAGAGAGATGGAGGGCGGGAGACAGGTAGGTAGAATGTGGAGAGAGAGTGACAAAGGAGAAATGAGCGAGATAGAGAGAGAGTGAGAGTAAAAATAGAAAGAGGGAGAGAGAGAGAGAGAAAATTTTAATCGATTGGGCGATCGATTAGGGGTGATTATTTAAACTATGCGACGATTTTTGTACCCGAATTTAATTCTGACAGTGGTATATCGCTCCTTGGAAAATTGAGAAAGAAAGAGAGAGAGAGAATGAAAGGAAGAAGATAGGTAGCAGAAGTAATAAAAGGAGCAAAAAGAGTATATAAAATAGTCTAGTGAATTTATGGTAATATTCATCTGAAATTTACATGCAAACAATATGCTTAACTTTGAATGATTGTAATATGACTGATAAGTGTTTTGTTTACATTTAAAAAGATTAAATATATAAGATAAACAGTGGAATTGATACAGTTGCCAAAGTATCATGCATAAATGAATGAAAAATGAACAATGAATATGTCGTCGACTGATTTAATAAAAGAAAAAAGAAGAAAAACCCATCAAAAGCGTTTTTCATTCGTTCAATTAAGCTTCAGTTTTTTTTTTTTCGTTGTGTACCAATTGAATAGATAATCAACTTAATTTGAATGATCTAATGACTCTATAGAGCCAAGACGCCTGTTTATATTTGAATCCAGCTTGTAATAATCGTTAAAAAAAAAAGTTTTGTTTTTTAATTAATAATAAGCCTTTTGTAATGTACATTTGCATTGAAATTTTGTGACCCGTTTCCTCTCGAAAACAATGAATTGAAACAAAAAAAAAAACGGAAAAAAACATGAACGAAACAATCACCAGTTGGATCTATTAATGCAGCTTTGCTCATATCTTTTGTGTAATTCACGTCTGTTTTGCTTTTTATCTCTGCTTGAGTACCAAAGATCATTATTTCCCATTTAAATTGGCATTTCAGATTTTCCAACAATAACAACAATATCATAATCAATACAAATATACATATGTAGCGCATTAGCAGCTGATTTTTGTAAAATATCCACAAAACCGAATATTGTACACTTACTTATTCCATTACGTGAAATAGATTGATTTATTGAAACTGAAAGTTTATTGTAAAACTTTTTTTTTTTTTTTTTTTTTATTGAACAAATGTAATAAGCACATAGATCTAGATTATAATCAGTAAATTTTATGATTTCAATTTTATTTCATATGTTCACCAATAATTATATCACACCGGATCACCATGAAGGCGTTCAATCAAACAAATTGACCAATAAACACTTCATAACAACTATAACAAACAACTATCTAAATGCACTCCAATATAAGAAAATCTATTTCAAAACGAAAAAACTGAAAAATTGCATTGCAAAATCAACAAAAAAAAAAAAAAAAAAAAATGATTTCGTTTTATTTGTGATTTCTTATGAAAATTCCCATCGATGCACACGTCAAAATGTTGCAGAAAGTTCTTTCCCTTTCTATTCATTTGTTTTGGCCATTTTCTTTGCGTATTATTCGCAATTCAAGGGGATTTTTCTCTCTCTCTCTCTCTCTCTCTCTCTCTCTCTCTCTCTCTCTCTCTCTCTCTCTCTCTCACTCTCTCTCTCTCTCTCTCTCTCTCTCTCTCTCTCTTTATTTTTCCTCCTTTATTTAGTTCAATTGACACAATTTAACTGCTTTATTTACTCTAAAGAAACCAAAATACGTATTTTATTTATTTACCATTTTATTCGAGAGAAAAAAAAAAAACTTTCGGTAAGTATTATCGTACATGCAACAGATTGGTTACGTTTTCATTACGTCTTTTCTTCTTCTCTTTTTTGTCTCTGTTTGTTAGTAACCGTAAATCTTTTTTTGGGCACACCAATGGGGAGCAACACAATCAAATTAAAACTGTCTCTTCAATAAAAAAAAAAAAAAAACGAATTTGCTGACCCATTAAGATGCAAACGAAAAAATTGACGATCGGTGTACTTTATCTCAGCTATAAAGACTCACTTCTAATGTGAGAAGAGGCAAGTATGCGCGCATAGCCCTAACTAACAAATAAATTGACCGCAAAATGATGAAACATACAACAATCAATGAAATGAGAGAAGAAAAAAAAAACAAATATATGACTCCAAATCAAGAAAAATTAACATTTATGCATCTATGTATACAACTGCCATGTGTGTTTTGTATTACAAAAAAAATATATATATATATATATATAAATAACAGACCAAGCGTTTATTAGCATTGTGTATGTATTTTTGCCCATACGAATGGAACGGAATGGGATAAAATATTCAAAAAAAAAAGAACAGCAAATCTGAGTGATCGTACAAACTACAACACACACACACACACACACACACACACACACACACACACACACACACACACACACACACACACACACACACACACACACACACCTATCTGATGGTGTGTCCCGTGTTAAAACTCACGAATACTAATCGCATTGAGATAGTCACAATTCATTCTCCTCCATGTCTCTGTATATGATTTGGTTGAACATAAAATGCAAAATGAACAGTGAAACACACTTTTGTCGCACTTGTTTTGTACTCACTTTTTCTGCTTTTCGTGTGTTGTGTGTACTTTATTTTACGTTCGTTGTTGAGAGTTTTTTTTTTTTTTTTTTTTTTTGCTACTCGCCTCTCTCTCTTTCTTTTTTTTCTCTTTTTACAAATCTTGTTTACATACGACAAAGGTGACAAAACAAAACAAAAATCTTTAGCACACTCGTATCAAATAGACTTGTAACATATACAGCATAAAAGTGTTAACAATCATACTGCACATTTACCATTGTCTAAATATTTCGTCTAATTTATATGATTTGGAGATCAAAAATGAGCATTTTTCTTCTTCTTCTTCTTCCTCTTCTGCAAAGTAGATACAAATGAGGAGAGTGGCTATTGTGCGCGTGTGGATCAGATTACCGACATTCGTAAATGCTTGAGCTAATAACGTAACTCCGATCATGATGATGATGATGATGATTATGATTGTTCTTAATTTATGAGTTTATGTCGCAAAAGTAACAACAATCATACTTTTGCCCCGAGATCATTTCATGTCGCTGACTGTCTGTAGTTTTTCTGTTTTTATTTTTTTGGTTTCTCTCTTCTATTATTTCATTTGTATGTGTAAATAAACGTTTAAGGTATATGTTTTACCATTCAAATCCATTTACATATCATCTCATTCAATTGAAATGATGATGTATTTCGCTCAAAATAGTTTCTTTCATTTCAAATACTTGATTTATGATTTCGTGACGAAATCAATTGCTGGGATTTCCCTTTCTGGACAAACAATTTCACATTTTAGCATCAATCAAGATGGGAATTTCTTGAGATTTGCGATAATTTTGTTTTTTTTTCTTTTTTCATAACGGATGCAATTCTCAAACAGAATAATGTTCTCATACTGAATTGATCTTTTGGTTCAGAAGAATGAAAAATGAGAAAAAACGAAAAAATCGAAAAAAAAAAAAACGAAAAAATCGAAAAAAAAGAAAAATGAAAAAAGAAATAAAAACAAAAAGAAATCCAAGTGTGAATATGTATCGTCATTGCATTACACAAAATAATATTTATTATGCAAACATTTGAGAAGAATCTTTTCATATCTGATATTTGTTTTTTTTTTTCTCTCCACTTTTGAACTGAATGTGATAGTTAGTTTGTTTGGTTGTTTCGTATGATCAGAACCGTATCTTTTGTCATCTTGCATTTTTCATAATACTTGTTTACATACAAACGTGATTTGCAACTTTAGAAATTCTATTTAATTTGATCATATTTTGTCACAATTTTACTCAAGAAAACAATAACAAATATAAAACTTGATGTGTTAACATGTTCCAAGACAGTTAACTAAATCAATATAAATATGTGTAAATCATTTACCGACAGTCACTAATTTTTCATGATATTTCATTGTCTATTTTCTTCACTTCAATTGTAAAATGCTTCTTAGTCATTTGATAATAAATTATCACTCACAACACCTCATGACATTTTAATCATTTGTTTGACGCTCGTTGTATCGAAACAGAAAATGTTTAATAAAACAACTCTTGAATAAGATGGCACATGACGGAAAAGAAAACAAAAATGCAATAAAAAAAAAAAAAAAAAAAATACAACGAAGGAAAATGAATTAAATAGAAAAGTGTACATTACTTCGTACTAACATCTAAAAATGAGGCTGCTTTAGCTCTTTTAAAAACAGATTACAATCAAATTCGATTTGAATTGAACTGAACTGAACTGAACGCAATGATTTACCGTCACTGACTATTAATTTGAAAGGTCTCATAACCGTGTCGTCCAATTTATATATAAAATGAAACTATCGCATCTGTAAACAATACTAAAAGTCTTTTCTTTTTTTTTTTTCTATTTCTATCAGTGTGACAATAAAAATGAATCGTCATCTTAGTTTGAACAGTTGCTTCCGGACATTTCAAGTATTTTGATCGAGTTTATTATCTATAAAATCTAAAATTTGTTTTAAATTCGCTTATCGTTTGTTTATTTCTCTTTTTTAGTAGACAAAAAAAAAAAACGAAAAAAGAAGACACAGAGAGAGACAGACAGATATAAATCGATGGTCACTATTACAATGAATAGAGATACCTATATCCCAGAAATCATTAGCTTCAATTTCAAATATTAGTTAAATGATTCAGTAGCTCAGATAGCCATAATAAATCACAATTCCACTCTTACTCGCTGATATGAGAATTCAACGACATGCAAAATCTAAATGAAACTTTCAACAATTTAAACTCATTCACACTCTATAGAGTGTATAGTATACACACACCACAGGTAGGAAACGGTTTATTTTCTGCTTTTTTTCTCTTTATTTTTTTTTTTTTCATCTTTCAAGTATGACAAATCATAATTTTGATTTTTTTTTTTCTGTTTTGTTTTATTTATGTTGTTCGCGAATTCATGAAATGTCTTGATTGAATTAAACAAAAAAAAAACCGGATTTCTTAGAGAAACGTTTCCATTTGTTGTAAATTCAGTTTCATTTCTTTCTAGATTTTAAATTATTATGCTACCGGCGATTGTGTGTGTATGTGTGTGTGCTTTTTTTTGTCGTGAGACAAACATTAAAAAAAAAAAATGATAACAAATTTTTCCAACGAAATTACGTAATTGCTTACTTTTTTTTTTAACTTTTTGCTTCGAACAATTAATCATATCTTTGATGTATATACATTGTCGTCAAGATAACATAATGTGATGAAAGTTTCATTTGAATTATGAGACGATGATAACAATCACACATAGAAACTAAATTCGAAAAAAGTTTATAAATTCCAACAAACGGACGATTAAACTTCAATTTTCATTATCTTTCGCACGAAAAAAAAAAACCAACCACTGAACTTCGATTATTATCGATTGTTTGTGGGCCCCCATTATATCTAACTCAATTTTTTCTTCTTGTTTTTTTTTTTTTTTTTTTTTTTTTTTACAAAAGTTGTACACATTCCAACGTGTGCATTTTTTTTTCTTTCTTCTTCTTCTTCTTCTTCTTTCATTCAAGCTTATTTTTAAATCGTTCATTATCTAAAGTGGATTAAATTGTTACATTGTACGATGGCTTTACGATAAACAAAAGTTTTATAATCACTTAAATTAATAATAGACTGGCTATGCATTGGCAATTATAAATTACACGGCCATAGGGATATTATATTTTATCATAATATTTGTAGCTAGTTAATGGTTTAAATTATATTAAAATGAGATCAATTTACTCATTGAATTTAGTTACATTTTTAGGTCATCGAAAGTTCTTCAAAAACACTTTTTCCAATGTTTTGGTGGTTTTCTTTTTTCTTGTTGAATTTTCATTGAATAGTATTGTATACTGAACTATTTTAGTCTTAAAATTTAAATTTTCAAAAAAAAAAAAAAAAAAAAAAATTACATTCAATATCTTTGTAAATATTGAACAATCTGCTGTAACTGAATATTTTCATACCTAAATCTTCAATGTTCAATTTTCAGTCAATAAAATTTAAAACTATTTAAATCTATAATAAATTGAGAACTAAGACGAATCATTATTGGACACTAAGACGAAATCATTCTTGGGAATTAAGACGAAACATTCTTGGGAATTAGGACGAAATATTCTTGGAAACTAAAACGAATCATTCTTGGGAACTAATATGAAAAATCTATGCTCAAATTGGTTGAGAAATTCACAAAAAAAAAAAACTATTAAAAATAAAGTCTAAAAGAAAAATTTGATGAAAAAAAAAACTCAACTTACCAAGATTAAATGTGTTAAATTATTGCAACAATCAATTAATTAATTAAACTGATTATGATTTTATGAATTTCCCTAATGTGATCACAGATTTTAGAATTGATGCGATTTGATTTCGGTGCAACAGTAAAGACCGAATGAACTGTTCATTTGTCTTATATAGTACAGGTGAACGTGATTAAGTCGACATTCAAGTGGTACTCGGTCGGATCGAATAGATTGTAAGAACAAAAAAAAAAAAAAAACAAAAAAAAATTGCATGATTATCATAGCCATTATCGTTGTTCATGATAAAAGCATGACATTGATTTGACTGTTATACTGTAATAAATTATTTTAGTGCTCTTCCAATAGTTCACAATAGATAATGAATTGACGGAGTAGTTAATAAAGCACATTTTAATTTGTTTAGATTGAAATACATATTGTGTCGTTTTAACGAGCTTTAATGTCATAAGCTTCTTGGTTAATGTGCAAAACTTTTGAGAATTAATTGATTGATGATAAAATATACTGATGAATATCGCATGTGCACCTTGTAAAATATTATATTTATAGATGTTATAATAAATGTTTACTATACCTTCTATACAACGAATTGTTTGGATTTAAAATCTAGGGGTTTTTTTTTAACTTGAACAAATACAACAATTTCTTTTCATATTATTACTGATGAACTTAATCAATCGAATATCTAGCAAATTTGCGATTATTTTACGCATTACTCAGTTTGTAACACAAACAGAATGTCCTCTTGTCACATTTTTCATTCTCTTCGCATTCTTCATTCCTGTGCTTTTGTCACATCCTTTATTCTCCTCGCATTCTTCATTCCTGTGCTTTTGTCACATCTTTTATTCTCCTCGCATTCTTCATTCCTGTGCTTTTGTCACATCTTTTATTCTCTTCGCATTCTTCATACAAACGTTGTTGTTTGTGTAATTTGTTTCTGATTTGTTTATGTTGCATTACATGACGTTCAAATTTGCGAATATTCTGCAAATATTTCAGTTCTGAACGAATTTCAAATCTTTCCGCTGTTTTGCTTTTCAAATCTTTTCGCATTGAGAAATATTTGAAAAAAAAAAAAAACAACGTTCTTTCGCAAATATAGTTATATTCCCCTAGTTTAAAATGAAATTTTTACGATTTTAAGACAGACTAAATCATTTAGATGTTTAATATAACAACACGAAATCATTTCAACATCAATAAATTTTTCCATCTAATATGCAAATCAATTGAAATGGATTATTTTCAATAAAATACTTGAAATCAAAGACACCGATTTTTCCATTAACCTAATTTATTTTTTTTTTTTTTTTTTTTTTTTCAAATTAGATCACTTAAAATGTTAGCAATACAAAATGCTCACTTCATTTAATCATAAATTATGATTTATAATCATTGCTGATAAATTGACAAAATAATCTACGTAAAGATTTAGATGACTAAACGTTTAGTTATTTTTCCTATAATTTAATATTAAGAAATCTTTTTCAACTTAAATTCGCTTAACATTAAAAATTTTATTTTATCATTCGAACTCATATGAAATTTTTAATTAACATTGACAATTTTATGGAAATACATATTGTGTTGTGAAATCCATAAACGATTGCGAATAATAAAACAATTAAAAACAAACTCATATAAAATGAAACAAAATATTTAAAAATCAATAAAAACTGATTTGAAATCATTTCAAATTGAAAATGTATTTTTTCTCTCTTTTTTTTTTGCCTTTGTTTTTTTTTTTGAAAATGATCATTAAAATAAAGTTAAAAATAAATTTCGATAACAAAATATACTCTACAAAACATTGTCAATTTATGAAATGACTTTATTTCTAATCATCTTCAATTACTTGAATTAATAAAAAACATTGGAAGAAAAATAAGTGAAATTTATGATGTTCGAATCATTGATTATTCACGAACATTTCACTGAAACTGTCGACTACGTGTGACTTTGTTAAAACTTTACCGCTTTTCGTTGTTGTCATTATAAATTTTCTATGCATTTTTATAGAATTATCACGTTTTATATAAATTGCATTGCATGCATTCTTTTTTAGAAACAAAGAAATAAAAATAGCAGTCATCAGAGCAAAAAAAAAAAAAAAAATCGAAAATAAAAAACACAGAAATCATGGAATTTGTATTGTTTAGTACTGAAAGAATGAGAGAGACAGGGACAGAGAGTGAGAGGGAGAGAGAGAGAAGAGAGAGAGAGAGAGAGAGAGAGAGAGAAAGAAAAACCGTACACGTTCTGTCTTTAAATAAATTTATTATTTGTAAAAGTGAGATTGTTTATCTGTGTTGTATCGTTATGTCCACTTGGTCAATCATGTACACGTTGCCGGTTAAAAGAGCTATGTTATCACAATGAAAATGTGCTTCAATTCAAATTCAAACCAGTTTGATCGTTCTTGAACCTTCTATATTGTTTTTTTTTCTCTTCTTCTTCTTCATCTGCTCTTCTTTCTTCATAATCGCAAGTGATAAAACTATCAACAAAAAATACACTTTACAATTGACGTTGTAATTCTTATAAAATATCAATTTATTCAATTTATTTGGTTGATTCAAGTTTGACGAACTTCTCAGACGGAATTTCTACTCTTTTTCTTCGATTTTTATATGCGCAATAAAATTGAGATTCTAACATTCTCATTACAGTTGAACAGTCATTGTGTGTGTGTGTGTGTGTGTGTGTTCGATTTTGTTTTTTTTTTTTATTGTCCAGTTGGAACGATAATTTCTTGACTGCATGCAAATATGCAACCCTCATTTTGTTTATTATTCACAAATAATTTTTGCTCTTGACGACGTCGTTCCACACTATTACGAATACCATATGAAAAATAAACTAATAAACCGACCGCAATCCAAATGCTAAATCGTATCCATGTCATAATATCTAACATCATCATTAGATACATATTGATGATGATTGAAATTCCAGGTAACCATGGTATCAATGGCACTGCAAATGTGTCATAAGTTTTTGCAGTTGGTTGACATGAAATTAAATATAAAATCATTACAGTTATGAATCCAACAGATGATAATAATATCCAACTCCACCAAACCAATTCGTACAATTCATTTGAACAGATTTCAATGATTAAGGCAAATAATATACAAAACATGCCTAAAAATTTAAAAAAATTAATAAATTTTTCTTTGAAAATTATTGAAAAAGTTAAATTTGTTTTTTATCATTTTACTTACAAAAAATTGTAACTTCCCAAGTAACAATGGTGGCTGTGAATTTGGTTGGTTTATGTAGTTTATCTTTATTGCAAATAAATCGAATAATATTTTCATGAAATGGTGCTGGCATATGCATTTTTTCATCTTCATCTTCGACTTCATATCGTAATAGTAAAACGCAAGCGGCAACAATTGAATAAGCCATCAATGTGCCAATTGACATCATATTCACTGTAAATTAACCAATGATAATGATTATGATTTTATTTATAAAGTGAACAAAATGAAAAATTAATGAAAAATAAAAAAAATTTAAATTTTCAAATGAAAAAAAAAAAAAAAAAACGTTAAAGAATTTACCTAATTGTGATAAATTGAAGAATGCGGCCAAAAGTCCAGTCAATGTACCAACAAACATCGTTCCCAATAATGGTGTTTTAAATCGTGGATGTATACGACCCATCCATTCAAAAATTAAACCATCTTTTGACATTGCATAAACAATTCGTGGTAATGGAAACATGGAACCCATTAAACTAGCGCATAAACCAAATGTTGCACCAATTGTAACAACATATTTTGCAATTGACCATCCATAATAATCGAATACATGCGGTAATGGTGCATTACTATCTTGTGCATAATATGGTAGCATCATTGTTAATACAGTTGATATACCAAAATAAGCCATAAAAATGACAAACAATGATACAATAATTGCAATTGGCATTGAACGTTTTGGATTTCGAGCTTCTTCACCAGCCGTTGCAATACAATCAAAACCAATAAAACCATAAAAACAAATAGCGGCACCTCTTAAAATGCCCGTTATACCATATGGCATAAATCCACCATTACCAAAATTTTCACCAACACTATCAGCTGATAAGCTCCAATTTGATGGATTTGCCTTAAAGCTTCCAACAATAATAACAAATAATACCACCGATAAATTAAGAAATGTAAATATATTATTTACAATTGATGATTCTTTTGCACCAAATGAAATTGCCAATGAAAATAAAATTGTCACACCAAATGCAAATATATCAGGAAATTCCGATAAACCGGATACATGAATGGGCATCAATTCAATTAGAACATCATGCATACCAGTCGATGAATTCACGTATGTACTTAATCCTTTAACAACGCTTGCCGATCCTACAATTTTTTTTTTTTGGGTTTTTTTTTGGGGGGGGAAGGGGGGAGGAGGAGAGGCGAATAGGTGGGAATAAAACGAAATCGAATTAATAACAAAGGCATTTTAATTTTTGCTTGAAACAAAAACAAATATTATTTCAGATCATGATATTTTATTTCAAATTGATTTGCTCTTTGACTTTAGCTTTTAAATAATGATTTCGTGCGGGCATGCAATATATTATTGATTTCATTGGTATGTGGCGATCAAAAGAAGCAAAACATTTGCAATAAATTCACAAAATTTCAATCGTTTTTTTTTTTTTCAATGAGATTTTAGCATGTAAATAAGCAATATAAATGGAATAAAATGTTTCAGATCATCAAATTTATCATTCGAATGAAATGGTATTTTTTTTTTTTTTTTTTTTTGTTTTTTTTTGTTTTTTTTTTGTTATATTCCTAATAATACCTATTGAATATTCCAAAATTAAATTCCAACCGATGATAAATGCGATAAATTCACCAATAGTTACATAGCAATAAACATATGCTGAACCAGCTCGTGGTACTTTAGCACCAAATTCTGCATAGCATAAACCAGCAAAAACACTTGCAATTGCTGCAATCATAAAACTAAAAATGACAGCTGGTCCGGCCACTTCTTTTGATACTTCACCAGCTAATACATAAACTCCAACACCAAGCGTACTACCAATTCCAAGTGCGGTTAAATCGAGTGCCGACAATACTTTAGCCAATTTTGTGGGTTCCGAATCACAAATTGGTTTTTTACGTGACAGCGTATTGAATATTCCCATTTTCAAAGAGGAAAACAAAAAACAAAAACTCTTGATTCGACGAATGGATGAAAAAAAAAAAAAAAAAAATATGAACGATTCAAGTCACGATTTTTTTTTTTCAAGTCACAGTTCAACCGGCAATTTAAACCAAACAAATTCTATTCTATAAAATATGTTGAAATGTTCCCGAATGACTTGAGTAAAAATTTATACACACACATAAGACAAAAGAGAAAAAAAAAAAAAGTTTATGAACAAAATTTAAACAAAATGTTTAACATAAAACTAGTGTTATTGATTGTCCTTTGTGTGTAACGAATGTGATTTGATTCATATCGTTCGATGGCACAACGTTTATTGACTGATTTTTGGCACGATCAAATTCTAATAAATATCATGGACCTCTCTCACTCTCTGTCACTCTCTCTTTCTCTTTTATCCTCTGCCCAATATCAATAAGATATTATTTAGTGATGAGTGCGAACAAGATTTGATATGCCTATGATTGATATTATTTTTGATTGCAGTATCACTGTATTGGCAAATTAAATGACATATAACTGTTTAAATTGACTAATGGATTTAATATTGATTATTTCAGTTACCGATTAGCTTCTTCAATGCGACATATCTATATATATATATCATGTGCGTATTTTAAATTGAAATTGTGAATTCACTATATTTTCCGAGACAATTTTGAAATTGATATTTCTTTCTTTGTTCACGATTTGATGTGTGTGTGTTTGTGTTTTTTTTTTTGTCGAGATACTTGACGTTTATACATTATCCGATAATTTTCGCTTATCTTTCTTTATTCAGATTCTTTTTCTTCTTCTTCTTTTTCTTCACTTTTTTTCCCCCAATGGTTGTAAAACTTAAATATATGCGCGAATGCGTATGTATTGGTTTGTATACATATGTGTTTTATAATCGTTTTATTCAATTAAAATTTAGAATTTAGAGAGATAAAACGCCTATTAGCCTGTTTTAAATGTTTGCGGTTATATTATGTGTCCCTACACAATTTCAAAACAATTCAATTGTTTTTGTTACATATTATGAATACAATGATCTTTAGACTTTTTGTCCTTCTGTGTTGAATGTTTTATAAATTTACAATTGTTTGCCATTTTTTTTCTCTCTCTCTTTCTCTCTCTCTCTTTCTCTCTCTCTCTCTCTCTCTCTCTCTTTTTTCTCTTTCTCTTCATTTTTTACTGTTTCGTGTCGTGTCGTTGCAATCTTGTTTCCATGTTTATGATCAAAGATGTACGATACAACATTTTTTCTATTGCCCATTTTGAAATAATAATAAAAATCGAATGACAAATTACACTTGACTTTGTCAACATTGAGCAAAATGTTTTTTAACATTTTTACACATTCAAAAAAAATTCTACATTATCTATTATAATGAAATAATAATAGTCTAAAAATTTGGAATAACATTTTGCTCCTGGAAAATGGCTTTGCTACCGGAAAATGGCTCCTGGAAAATAGCCATCTTCTCGGCCATGTTTATTGAGGAGTCACTTTGCACACTCCGATTGCTTGATGTCATTAGTTCGACGAAAATGGACCATAAAAATTTTGCAACTTTCTATGGAGCGATGGAGATTTAACTCTCACGAAATCCCCCTAGATATGGAGAATTTTTCAAAATACACATTTCTCTAAATCGAATCAACTTGGGAAACAGTTTAATTGAATTTGTGAAAACCGAAAAAATGGAGCACGTTTATTAGCCTAGAGAAACATTTTCAACAAAAACCATTTTTCAACTCGAAAGAAACCAATAGAAAAAAATTAATAAAAAATTTGTTCAATCCAAAGACACATTTTTCGCATAAACTTAAGATGATTTGTTGTCCAAGTCAATAACGTCAAGCAAAAAAAAAAAAAAAGAAAAAAAAAAAAATGGCAATCAATCAGTCGATCATAAGCCATAATTTATTCTTAATCAAGCATTTTTAACACATGAATCATCATTCAATTGATATCAATGACATACAATCACTACTGATAACATGATGTTATCGTGCATTTTTTTTCTTTATGATTATTTAAAAAGAAATACAATCGCGAAATTTCCACTACCACATTGAAATATTAACAATTTAGAGTTCATTGATAGTTTTCTATTGTTATCATTCGAAATAAAATCGCACAATTTTAATAAGCGCAAAAAAAAAGGTAAACAGCGCGATTAATAAACAATTACATTGACAATACATTGTGTCAAAAATGTATTTAAATTTGATCTGTTTGAGATCTTGAGACAAGGTCGATGATAGGCAAACAAACTCATTAAAAAATAGCAATTAAAAATAGAAGGGAAAAAAACACACCGAATAATAAACTTCCTTTTTTTGTTCATTTTAGTCACATATCTATCTCAATTCAATGTCAAAAATTGTGTAAATTCGTAAATAAATGTGTAAAACTTGCTCGATAATATCAACTGTTTATACTCTAACACCATTCATCATTATTATATCAAAGAATATTTTCGCATTTACAATATGTTACAGCCATTTTTTTTTTCTTTGATATCATAAAATTTTGATGATAAAAAGCCATATGTGTATGATTAGTCCGTAGTTTTATTTTCTTCGACTTTTCAAAAATCAAATGATAATATGTCATACTACTTGAAACAAAACGAAACGAAAAAAAAAAAAACAAAGAAAAATTAAACAATATTTGGAATGTAGAGAAAGCTAATCAGCAATGTTAATAATTTAGATTAGATGTGTTATCAAAATGCTCTCGGATGGATAAGGAAAATGTTTCTATCATCAACACGTGTGTAACAATTAATTATTATACATGTGCTTAACTAGATTTCATATATAGGTGAATTTCTTTGCGGCAAATAATAAGCAAATAACAAATAGAAAGATTTTCATCTCTTCGCGCACACACACACACACATACAATTCGATCATAATCACTGGAATGGTTGATTGCAAGTAAATAATTAGTACAAATGATAAAGTGTAATTTTGATCAAGAGAGCAATATAGCATGTGTGCGTTATAAATATAAAAAGTGAGAGCGTGTATGGCGTCCTCTCATTACCGCGATCTATGATTTGGGACACCGATTATTTTATGCATCGTAATGGAACCTTTGTTAACTAGCAAATTTAAACATTCATTATTGACAGAACAAAAATTAGCGCCACGAATAATAGAAATTTTTTTGTTTGTTTTTTTTTTCAAATTTTTATTTTCATTTTGACATGCAATTCATACGAAATTAAACAGAAATTTAATTTGATTCGATTCAGATGCAATCTATATTGTGAACAAAAGACTAATTTCGATAACTCTCTCCGATCATTTCATAATACGCATTTAAAAGAAGAATCTGTGTTTTACGCATGAAATCAATACAGTAATTGAATATCATAATTGGTGTCTATGGTTTATGTACCAAAAATCACGAGCGCATCGAGAGAAAGAATCAAGAGATAAATAAACAAAACAAAAAAAAGAAAAAAAAAACATCTTGCTGCATTTGATTTTCTGTTGCACATTTTTATTATTTTTTGATTTTTTTTTTTCTCTTTTTTTAGCATTTTTGCTTTATACTTTGTTTTGTTATTTCGATAAAATGATGCACGCACGTATTCGTTATTATTTACGCCTAAGTGAATACCATTTTAATGAGAAAATAAAATAATAATGGTACTCAGGTGAAAATTTTTCGAGACTACAAATCATGTCCAAACAATAAATAATAATTTCATGTAATTTAAAATTATTGCTTAGATTTGCTTGCCAAATTGATCACCTTTCATTCATTCCATCAATTGATTATCTTTTGATTTGATTGGGAGAAGGAAAAAAAAAAAAAAAGAACTCTTAAATTCGATTTTTAATTATGATGTAATCAATGTAGAATGTTTAATTTAAATTCAATTCCAATATCTGAATAGAATAGATTAGATAACGTTTTTTTTTTCTTTTATTTTAACGGTTTTGTTGATTACAAAATCACAATTGCCGAATTTTGTACTAAATCCATAGAAAATAATTTGATTTAATATTGGAAATATCAAATTAACAAGTGAAATGATTTGAAGCTACTCAAATATTGTTTAGTTTCAAAAAGAAGATGATGATGATGATGATGATGATGATGATGATGATGAAGAAGAAGAAGAAGAAGAAGAAGAAGAAGAAGAAGAAGAAGAAGAAGAAGAAGAAGAAGAAGAAGAAGAAGAAGAAGAAGAAGAAGAAGAAGAAGAAGAAGAAGAAGAAGAAGAAGAAGAAGAAGAAGAAGAAGAAGAAGAAGAAGAAGAAGAAGAAGAAGAAGAAGAAGAAGAAGAAGAAGATGAAGAAGATGAAGAAGAAGATGAAGAAGAAGAAGATGAAGAAGAAGAAGCGAAGAAGGAAAAGACGAAGAAGGATGATACAAAAAGAAAAACCAACAAAAAGAATTGGTTCTCCCATTACGCGAAATGTGAATGAAATTGAACGAAACAAAAAGCGATGACGACATTTGAATAACAACAATCGCATGCGCTTAAAATGTTAGATGGTTTAAATGAATAAACGCATGAAATATTGTGGATGTATGCTATTCTTTTCATTTCATGTTTTATGAGTTAAAAATATCGAATAGCATAAAACGAACAGAATAATATGAGATAGCGGTGAAGCGATTGACGAGAGCCAATTTTTAAATGGTGGTAGTTGTGAGACTGTATATACGGTTGTCATAAGTATTGTTGGATTTTCTTGTCTCGCTACTTCGATGGCATGCCATACCATCGATGTGGTTTTCTCGCTTCTCTGTTTTCTTTTTTCTTTTTCTTTTTCTTTTCCTCTTCTCCCAACCAAACATACACACAATAAACAACAAAACGAATTCGCATGTACAAAATGCATAGTGTATTTCTCTTGTGCACACTATTTCAGGTGACTAGTACGTTGGTTAGTTTATTTGTCTGTCTGTTTGAAATTGTTGCGTCTGGGTGTGCATGTGTGTGTGTGTGTGTGTGTGTGTGTGTGTGTGTGTGTGTGTGTTGGGTATGTATGTGTAATTTGTTTAATTTGTGTTGTTGTTGTCGTTGGCAGCGAACGAAGCCGTGCCGATGATGCATTGGGCCCCTATAATACAACGAAAGTCTTTTTTGGTTCAGACATCAATCTGGTTTTGTTCGATCGAGCCGTACGCTGAATGGTTTAGCGCTTATGTTCAAGGAGAACGGTTTGCCATTTGCCGTGAACATAAACCAAAAAAGAAAGAAAAAAAAAGAAAAAAAAAAAAAACAGAAAAGAATTGAAGAAAAGAAGAGCCACACATTCATTCGCAATTGAGTCTAGGGTGAAGCGCGTGTGTTGTGAATGGTATTCGTGTCAGTTAAGAAATGGCCAGTCAGCAAACGCGGTCAGCTTTTAAGCTGACATCGATTGCAACGCACAGTGTACTAAATTCAATTGCATATTTAATAATTAGATTACAAATGCATTCGGGAACATTATTTTGGGTATGCATATTATTTGGTATACGTAGCACAATATCATATTCATATTCAGATTCGGATGAATCAATTGCGTTGCCAAAATTTGGTGATCGAATATCGCCGCGAACTCGTACATTTATCGAAGTTGAAAAGTTAAGAACATCATCATCAACAACAACAAATAATAATAATAATAGCAACAATAACAAGTTTTCTACCGACATAAATTCAATGTCGAACCCTAACTATAGCGCCGATAATCATAGTAATAATATCGTAAATAGCAATAATAGTAATAAGACTGAACATGGTTTTAATTTAAATGAACAATCAAGTTTGAGTGCTAGTGCAATTGATTCGCATGATGGAATTAATAGTGTCTCAGTAATAAGTTACAATGAAAACAGTACAAATGGACCGAGCAGACAAAGTAAACAATTGCAACAACAACAACAACAACAACAGCCGTATCATCATCAGCAACCGAATAAAAAATTGGCCGCAACATTGCAATACAATAGTAATATTTACAATAAAAATGATAATAATAATGATCATTATGATGATGATAATACAGAAAGTGTTCAGTTTGATATGATTGATAGCGAAAATGATATTTACAATGCATTACTTCGTCAGCACAAAAGTTTAAGTGTTGGCACAAATAATGTTGTGCACAGCAGCAGCAGCAGCAGCAGCAGCATAAGCAACAACAATAATAGTGGTGATGTTGATAGTGATGGTGATGGTGTCAGTGATCCAAGTGTTGAAAATAATTTGTGCAATAATAAACCGTGTTCAAGTGGTGCAAATACGGATAATGAAATAAGCAATGAAATCAATTTACAAAATGGTAATAATACATCGGCACAAGCCCATCGTCTTGAAATGTCAACAGAATTTTTTGTCGTGCCATCAACATCATCGTCTACAATTCCATCGCATCATTTGCCTGGTGGTAAACGAACATTTTCTATTTATCAGAAAACGAACATAAGTTTGTTCCATCATTTTTTCAAAAATTGTTCTTTCTTGTTTTTGTTTTTATTCTGATAAAAAAGAGAACTTGGTCAGTTGAATGTTGAAATCAAATGAAATTGATTGTTGCGACCGTGTGTTCTTATTTTCTTTTTTGTTTTTTTGTTTTTTTTTTTCTTTTTCGGTACTGACAGAAAACGTAGAAATCGAAGAATGTCGATTGATAAAAAGAAATCAGCGTTCAATTGACCATAAATTCTTTGATTGAAATTTCGTTCGATTCTAATTGATTTCATTTTATCTCTGTTTCTCGTTTCGTTTCGTTTCGCTTTCTTTTTTTTTTTTTTTTTCTTTTTTCAAAATGTGAAAAAATAACAACAACAACAACAAGGTATAATTCTACCGAGTCGTCCAAAGAGCCAAGCATCAATAGTGCCGCCATTAAGCCATAGTCGTTTGCTTAAAAATTCGTCACAACCGACAATAGTCAGTACGCATCATCATCATCATCATCATTATTCGCTTGGTTTACGAAAAGAACCATGGGTTGTGCCAGTTCTTGTGCTTACATCGCTTGTAATGCTTATGATGGCCGCATTTGAAATTTTTGTATTGTGCAAAGCATGGCAAACATCACCTAGTCGACGACATTTATTCTTGGGTCAAATGCTATTGTTGGGCTTATTTTTATGCGCATGCTTGGCAGCCGTTTTAACTGTAACACCAACAATATTTGCATGCGGTTTAATACGTTTTGGTTCTGGTGTTGCATTTGCATTGGTATTTGCATCGTTATTAGTAAAATGTGTATTTTTAATTAGCCTAAATAGTGGTGTTTATTTACCAGCACCATATCAAGGTTTATTACTGTTATTTGCTGTATTAATACAAGTAGCAATTGGTGGACAATGGTTACTTACAACACCAGCTGATGTTGAATTAGTTTCGGTACCATTACGAAATGGTCCATTGAGTTTACAACATCATTCATTATTGCTTACCGCACAAGATATATCAATGACAACAACAATACCATTATGCAAGACACATTTTATTGATTTATTATATTCATTGGTATATGTTATATTTTTGATATTATTTGTTGCTGTACTTGCTATTAAATCGCGACGCATACGAGAAAATTACCGTGAAGCAACTTATATTGGATTAGCTATATGCGGTTCAATACCAATTTGGTTAGGATGGACATTATGCGGTTTGGCTGTTGCCGATCGACATAAAGACGCTTGCTTGGCATTTGGTTTGATAGCCACATCAGCGACCGTTTTTCTTGTTATGTTTATGCCAAAAGGTCGACAATTAGCTGCGATGGGAAAAGCAGCAATGGGAAAAGAAGGTGAGAAAAATTTTTTCTTTTTATTTTTTTTTCTTTTTCAGTTACAGTTTAAATTTTTCTCGTTTTGGTTGTTTTTTTTTTTTTTTTTTTCAACTCTTTTTGACTTTTATTTTTTTGCTCTTCGTTTTTCTTTCTTTGTTGAAACATCAACATTTTTTTTTTCTATTTATTGCGATAAAATCAACACAACGCACAAAAATTAACAAAAAAAAAAAAAAAAAAAAAAATCAACTCAATGCCTACTAAATCAAATTATTGAAAAGTTTTCATGGTTTTATACCGTGGAATAATTTGATTTAAGCGAAAAGTACAAAATTTGTAAAAACAAATTATTGAATGCAATGAATTAACATATTTTCTTCGAAAGATATTGTTTAAAACCAACAATTGATGCGTTAGCATATCTTACGTCAGCGTCAGTATATCTTACAATTTTACAAACCGTCAAAATGCATTCTACTAAGAAAATGACAATTCAAGAGCATAATTATTGCAAATTTGTAGAGAAAAAAAATCACATTCAACATTGTCCATCGATTTGTTTTAATCAAAACATCACTTGTACTAAGTCGAAAATAACAATAATTTTCGGAAGAAAAAAAAAAATTGATTTCTCATTCAAGCTAACTAAATATTTTTTATAAGCAATATCGTTTATTTTCTCTGCCATAAAACAAGATTTATGGCCAACAGTAAAGATTAGACTATACAGAAGTATATATTTTAGTGCATAGCGCGCTTGAATGAGAAATGGATTTGAAAATATTCGAAATCAGTTAAATGTGATGCCAGCAAATTGTATGGTTTCAAGAAAGCTTTAATTTCGATTGAATCAACATCAAATCGATAGCAGTTAGATTAGTTTCATCGTCAAATTTTTGTTCGAAATTGTGTGTTCTCTCTTTTTGTTTCACATTTTGCATAATGTTAATCGTTGTTTTTACTTTGTGTTGCACCTTTATTTTGAACTCTGCTCTTCCCTTCATTGCAAAATGAGAAACACAGCAGGCTTTTAAAACGAACCTGAACTCTTGCTGTGTTTTTTGTTGCATTTTGATGATAAAACCTTTAATGCGTTTACCACTTCACTAAAAAAAAAAAAATAAACAAAGAAAAAACCAGAAACCAACGAAAATAAAAAAAAAAATAAATAAATTTCAAACCGCATTTCCTTTTGCTTTTAGTGATTTTACATTTGCAGACCAACTCAATTCTTAAGATATTGAAACGAGTTGAGATTGACGATAATGAAAACAAAGTAACAAAAAAAAAAAAAAAAAATCTTCAAAGAGGCAAAAAAACAAAAAATTGTCATACACAATGGAATTGTGGCGCTTGGTTGAAAATTTATATTGAATGTTACAAAGTTGCGAATTGAAGATTTGAGCCCATGTGTTAATTTATTGGTCGATATTTGTATTTTTTTTTTTTTTTTGTGTGTTTTGTTGATTAGTTTGTTGATGTTTCTGTATATACATTCTTGAGCTATGTGTCAACTTAAACTAAATACAATGCTAGTTTACGAATGCTTCAAAGCATTTTGCTTTGTTTGCATGTAAGGATCAGCTAGCTCAGTATGAAGCACGTTCAACAATTGTTTTTTTTCCTTTTTATTTTCCTATTATGCTATTATGGAAGTGTAAATGACCGGTTCGGAGCATTTCAAATTGTAAAACTTTGATTTGACTTAAGTCAATTCAGTTTAGTTCAATTTTAGATTTTATGCTATTATCTAAGATAATTTTAATTGAACTTATTTTGAAATGAGCAAATCAATACAAATTCGTTAGAAATTATTCATCTGATATATTTCACATACATAGTCCTGGTTTAGGTCATGCATTAATTCCATTTAATGACATAATCCATTCAAGTTTAGTTTCATAAAATGAAAACTAAGCGAAAACTAAGTTAAAAGTAAGCTAAGGCTAAGCCAAACTAAATATGTGAATAGGTCTCTTTACCGCAGATCGTGACGAGCAATTGAGTTCCCTGAGTCGTACTGGTTCTGGTTACTCACCATCATTTTTCCATTTTAAACCAATAAAATACGGTGTGATGGGGAATACGCTTGCATCAAACACAAACACAGTCAACAATACAACGATAAAGCATCAAGCTGTTGCTTCATTAGGAAATGGTAAGTTGTAATTTACTATTGTTTTCGACATTTGTTTTTTTTTTTTACTCTGTTGCACTTTTTCGTTACACCAATTTTTACATTTCTTGTAATTTCTGAATTTTTTTTTTTTTTTTTTTTTTGTTTTTTTTTTTGTGTGAAATTCTCTATCTGCTCTTGGTTTTATTGTGTAGAGTAAATATAGAAGATGAGTTTCGAACATTTTCATTTTCAAAGTCAATTACAATTGCATAATTTGTGTAGATGATTTATTTTGCCTTTGTTTTGCATGTAATAATATCTGACGCCATATATCCTGTTTGTTCAGACGTAGACGGTTTTTTTTTTTTTTTTTTTTTTGTTTTTGGGCCGTAGGTGGTTTTTTTAATTTCTTTTATTCCTTTGTAAATACACATTGTAAACATATTCTTGTAGATAAATGTAAATTGTCAACTAAATCGTCACTTAACCACATATGTATATGTAAAGAAAAAATTTATCTTTTTCGATTTTACATTAAAAAAAAAAGAAGTAATCGCGGTTAATTTTGATATTAGTTTATTTTCATTCTCCATTTAGTACAATAGATTTGGTGGCTGGTTAATCGCAATTTATGCATGTCTTATTAATTGTTGTGTTTTTTGTTTTGCATGTCAGCTATTTCATGGATGGTAGCATTATTTAATTGCAAGAAAGAGAGAGAGAGAGAAAGAAAGAGAAAGAGAGAGAAAGAAAGAGAAAAGAAAAAGAACATGTAATAATGGCTCATGCAAACAAATTGCTTAGCTAAGATTCCGAATTGATTCCAAGAGTAATCATCAAGTAACGAAAAATTTCATATTGGAAAAGTGATTTACGAAATTCATTGGAATATAAAGAAAAAAGAAGAAAAAAAAAAGCACATCGAGACAAATAAAATAAAAGAGAGAAAAAAAAAAAAAAAATCAAAACACCACCATATTATCGCATATATAGAAAATTGTAGTATAATAAATAGCAAAAAAATAACCGCAACTTGTATTGTTACAACGAAACCGAATTGGAAAGTTTGAAAAATCTCGTTTCTGCGTATCACATTGGCATATGGTATGTGTTTGGCTGGTTGGATTTTACAATGTGTGCTTTTTATTTGTTGCAGAGCGCATTTTGTACACAAGTGAATTTTTTTTTTTTTTTTTTTTTTTTGGTTTGTTTCGTTAAGAGTGAGACAAACCATTCTTTCTTCAAGACGAAACGAATGTACTTGCGGAAACATATTGAAAAAAAAAAATAAATATTTTAAAGAAAGAAAGAAGAAGAAAACCATACACAAAATATAAAAGAGGCAATGGAAAAAATATGTTTGATTCGAAACTGAAAAGCGACAACAAAACAACGACATTGAGCGCAGGGGAACCGCGAACAAGTAAATAGGCCTGAGTGTGGCTGGCTGGCTGGCTGGCTGGTTGGTTGGCAAATCAGCGAGCGCAAAACGCTCGCGCGCGCCTACATGACATGTTTGTGTGTATTGAGCCCATACACGAATCATGCCAGGCAACATAAGCACTAGAGAGAATTTGCTGTAATGCCGATCCATTGTTTGCACACATAATAAATACGCTAGGCCAATAAGATGTGTTGCACGCTCTATGATCGACGAATAATTCAGTCGTGCACCTAATGAATTTTTGCTCAGTGCTCATGAGTCATGTATCGTAATCTTGATATTTTTCAATTTTTTTTTTTTTTCTACTTCTTCTTTCATACCATAATTTCCTTTTTTTTTTTCATTTCGTGCAACGCGCTTTTACTAACAAAAAAAAAAAAGCAACTTTTTTTTTTTTGCGCCGTCCAATACGGTTGCAGTACAAATTTTGATTGCTTTAATCGTATCGTAAAACGAATTTTCAATTCTTTATTATTTTTTCTCTCCAATCATTCGAATTTCAAATATGCCATACAAATTGTATGGCACTAAAGTAGAACGAAAAATTCTTAAATAGCAATTGAGGTTTGTGGAATTTGTTTTTGATAAATAAAACGAAATAAAAACATCCATATTATTTGCCACAATATACATTGCAATCAGCACAATTTTTTTTTTTTTTTTTTTTTTGCGACAATTTGTATCGATTTTTATGCACTACGTTTCGAATAATTCGTTGGTAAAATGATACTTAGCCCGGATACAAATGTTATGTCATACAATATTGTTTATTATTTTTTATCGACGCAAAACAAAAAGTTCATCGGAAAAGCCTCGGTTTATAGACTTGAACTTAAATAATAATTCAAAGACAACACAATGCAAAATGTATGAAACATGACAAAACAAATAAACATCAGAAAAATAGAAAAATATAAACACACAGACAACTACTTATTTATGGTAGATGTAACTGTCAAAAATGCCGCGAGACAACAATGGGAAATCGTCATAATTTGTTGTTGTTGTTATTGTTGTTGTTGCTATTTTTTGTTAGATTTTCCATGTTTAAGCATGCTGATCTAATCGATAATAAGTACAAAGCTCAATGTGAATCAAGAGGAAATGTAAAAGACATTGAAATTTATTCCATTAATTTTCGTATTTTTGGTCAAAGACCAAAAAGATTTAAAATTGGTTTGTAAAACTAGAATGAGCCGGTAACAATGAAATTGGTCAAAAAATGAATGAGAGAGAAAAAAAACAACAACTCTTTTCTACTAATTTAATACGATGCGATTGCAAATGATATGATGAAATCCGTTAGTGACCGTCTCGAAAAATTAATAACTGTTGCATTCACTATTCCGAAACGGAAAAATAAGTGAAGAGAATCGGAATGGGATTTTGCCTGGAACGATGGTAACACACACACACACACATACCACACCAATTTGGTTAATTAATTTCAGAATGACTTCTAACGTAAAAGCGAAATAACGTGAGTTTTGCGATAGCGTTAGCTCAATATAGTCTATATGAATACACAGTATAATCGAAATTCCAAGTAAGAGAAAAAGAAAGAAGAAACAAAAAAAAAATCCACAACAACAACGTGCCCATTCATCGCAATGACGCGTTTTATGTCTTTGTATCATATTCTGTTGCTTTTTCATCGAATAAAAGCTTAAAAATCAACGTTTTCTTTTTTTTTTCTTTTTCAAATGAAAATTATCATTTGATTTGGGCCTATTTTTTTCCTCGCCGTAAGATACTTCTTTTTTACAACTCTCAATAAGTCGAGCCCATCATAATATAAGCCGTATCTGAATATTTAAATCGTATAAAAAAAAAACATTATCAAATCAACTAAGCGAAGTAATTTGCTTTCTCTTTATTTGATGTTTTTCTTCTTAAATTTTTTGTGTTTTTTTTTTATTTTTTTCTTTCGTTTCGTTTCGTTTTATTTACAATTCTTTTGATTTTCCATTATCATTTCGAGACACAAATGAAGACACGATAAATAGCTTGTTTACATGAAAATGAACTCAATCCAAATAAAGTAACACCAAAAATGTGTATTCAATAAAATGGAAGAAAAATCAACTGGCAAAAGAAAACCAAAAAAAAAAAAAAAAAAAAAAAACAACAAAATCGGAAGAGAAAGATTTTCAACAAAATAACACACAACAGAAAGAAGAGACAAAAAATGATACAAATAGTATAGAAAGCGGTTAACAGAACAGTATTGCTGACGAGTCAACAAAATAAATATGTGTCATGTAACAACAACAGCAAAAAAATGTAGATTGATTCTGAAAAGCCATTTCGTTAAAATGTTTTTCATTGCTCAAAATTGAAAACATTTCGACAATTTGTACATTTTACTCATTTATTTAAAAGAGAAATATTTTTTTTTTTTTGCTGATGTAGCATGCAAATTTCTCAAATTCATTGCATTTTTTTTTTTTTTTCCTTTTAACAATTACGAAACGATTCATTTAAGTTTTTCGGTTCATTTCATTTCAAGTGTTATATTTTGTTTTTCAGTTGGACTGGTTTCATTTTATGATAAGATAAGCCAAGCCGGTATAATAATAATAATAAATTTTATGTTTTCTTTGTAAATATTTAACAAACGATCAAAGTTGACCAAATTAATATATTCAACAAAGTCAATGTATCCGCCCGGAAATGCCAAAATTATTTCATGATTTTTTTTTTTTTCATCACAATCCATTTGACTATATTTTATATATAATCAGAAATTTATATCAATCAAAAGAATTTCTTATCAATTGATGATAAATGAAAAATGATCTTAGAAAAAAAAAAAAAAAAAAAAAATTAAATTTCCAACCACCCAATACAGCCAGAATTACACTGAAAATAAAGAAGAATTGTAAAAATTCACGATAAAAATTCGGATTGCAATTTGACGCCATTACCACCACATGAATACGAACAAATGGAACATAAAAATGTCAATGACCATTTAATGAAATTAATGTGCAAAAATGGTTTTTGTTTTTGTCTATGATGGAATTTCAACATTCAACATACAGTATGCTTAACTGGCTATATGCCCGAATGAAAATTGTAACGTTCCAGTCAGATCAGACATTGGCACAGTCTGAAACTGTGTGTGCCATACGAAAAGATAAAAAAAAAAAAAAAAAAAAAATCCGTGTATGCTATAAGTGTCGTGTTTTTCTCTCCAACATTTACGTTTTTCAGTTTATTTGCACATATTCGTATTTCATATGTATTTTAAATGTCTGGGTATATCAGACAAAACCAGTTTTTTGTGTGGACAAACATTTATGTGTTTTTTCCTCTGTCTTTTGTTTTTTGTTTTTTTTTTGTTTGCTTGTTGTGTGCGCTGTTGTTCTATTCTTTGGCTTCCATTTCTTATGTTTGTTTTTTTTTTTTTTTTTTTTTTGCGCGCGAAGACAAAGCGCACACCGATTGGTTTTGTGTGTGAAAAATTCGGTTTTAATTTGAAAAATAATCTCGATCTTTATGTTATATCGACTGCCGATGTTGAGCAACAACAACAACAACAACAACAACAACAACAACAATACAAATAATAAGACACCGCAATGCATATTGTCATTATTCACAATTTTACATACCAACGAGAGATCATGGCAAGCACAATTACAAGATTTTAAACTGGTTAATGTTGTATTATGGTCACATGCTTTCTAATAAATTTCAAATTTTTTTTTTTTTTTTCTTTTTTTTTTCCTTCTTTCAATATCTTGATTTATCTGGATTTCTTTGATCTGAATAATATAAAATGGAATTTCCATATTTGATTCATGCAATTCTTTTAATAATTTGCATTGATTTTCTAATCAGTGCGCAAGACAAGATTTAATTTTATAATATACTGAATAAACATGAGAGAGAACATTTATCCAAGAGATTGCTAATCAAACATATATTCAATCCAGTATTTAAGTTTGCCAAGAAATATCGCATACGATATTGAATATGATTTTTTTTTTTTTTTTCAAATGAAAGTTTTTTATTTCGCTTCATAAAAATGTATGAAGAAGACGATAACAGACAATGAAGGAATAAAAAAAGACATGAAATAATAGAGGGAAAATAGCATAAAAATGGCAATGATTTTGCACGTAGGAGACACAAATCAATCAAATTGATGAATCAACATAATAAAACAAAGAAACGAACAGTGAAAGAATCGACCATTTACATCAAATAATTGACGACAATGCGCAAACTTAAGCGACATTTCATACAGTGCTATTTATTGAATACGACACACTCATGTGCATCACTCACACTCACACACACACAAACATCCATATAAACACACACATTCATTGTGCTCGCGCATTCGTCTACATATATAGACATTCGGAGACTCTTGATTGGATAACAAAAAAAAAAAAAAAAAAAAAAAAAAGAAAAAGAAAAAAACTCGAATCACTTTGGAAAGCACAGTTCACAAAGTTCATGCGATGATGCATATATGTTGAAGCATGAAAGTCAACTAGTTTGCATTTGTAAATTTATTCAAGGAGATCGAAAGAGGACTATGACCATCATACTAAATGATTGAGTGGCTTCGTTATTCATATACAACCAACACTAAACATATTCAATCTAACGCATACACATGCAAATGATCTTAAGATTGATTTGTGTATTTGTATGTAGACACTAAGTGCGCAAGCGCGACCGCCACTGAGTACACATTATGCAAGTACTAGGAAAAGAGTCACTATATTTTCTTTTTGTGAATAAAAAAAAACAAAAAGAATAAATAAATAAAAAAATGAAAAAAATTTGCTTCAGAGGAATGTAGTCATTTGTTTGAAATATCTTACAGCGACACACGTTTCTCACCTTATCTCATCTTAACATTTAAAATTGTGTGCAAATCAACGTTAATATGTGCATTTGCATTAAATAGCAGAGAAAACAATTAAATGCAAACATCCGAATAATCTTTACTTCAAATTAACCAAATTCTTTTGTCGCTTCTTTCTATTTCATATCTGTTTCTATTTCGTATCATTTAAAACAATTTAGTTGAAATAGTATTAAATTATATCTCTTAGTTAGAATTGTAATCGGAAAATCCCCAATATTGCAGTTGAGATAAATGAAAAAAAAAAAAAAACAAACAAACAAACACACACACAAACAATTGCTTCTAATAAATTAGCTTGCAATAAAATTGCTTTTTGAAATAGACACCTTCTCTTTGAATTTCAAAGAATACAACAACAACAACAACAAAAAATCTATCATAAATATTAAAATCAAAACAATTAATTGGATTTGTATCTATCATATCCTTCGGTGCGGTTAACAAATGCAGAATGTGGTGCATTGCATGCATATTCGTATTATTTTATATTGCCACAGAACGTGCACTATATGATGGCACCATCACCACAGTATCAGCAATATTATTATCAATGCCAGCGTACGAAATCACATCAAAAGCAGCACAAAGATCATTTTCATCATTATCAACCACAATACCAACCATATACATATCATCATCTTGCACAATATCACCCAGGTTTGTTTTATCGTGCCCAAACAAACATAGACACACACACACACACGCACATGCACATGCACATACACTCACACACACATACACACAAACACACACACACACACAAAAAAAAGAGAGAGAGAGAGAGAGAGAGAGAGAGAGAGAGAGAGAGAGAGAGAGAGAGAGAGAGAGAGAGAGAGAGAGAGAGAGAAAGAGACATTCATACACAAAAATACATGTGGAAAAGCACGAAAAATGATTATGCAGAAAAAAAGTCGAATTCTTACGTCTTGCTTTCCGATTTGCGAACACTTTTCTTTTTTCTTCTTCTTTTCTTTTTCTCTTCATTTTACTTTCAATCGCCAAAGTAAATGAAAACCACACAAATCAAAACCACAACTAAAAACTATACACCGATTAATTATCAATTAATTTTGCTTCTTCTTCTTCTTCTTTTTCTGTTTTTTTTTTCTTATTCGCTTAAATTGCACCGAAGATAGATATAGCGTAAACATACATGATCATAGTTATTTTGTTGATATTATTGTGCAAGCATTTACGGTTAACAGGGAAAAAGAGATAAAGTGAATGAGAGTGAAAGAAGAAGAAGAAGAAGAAGAAGAAAAAAAAAAAAGAAGAAGAAGAAGAAAACACAAAATTAATCATACAGTTTAGACAAATGAGCAAGAGCTGATACAAACAGCAATTGCAATGCGTAAGAAATCGACTTTCTGGCAACAAAGAGAAAAAAAAAAAAAAAAAAAAGATTTAAACCATAATACACAAACAGGCAATGAGAAAGAGGTGAAAGTAAATTGAAACAATAAATTATAATTTATTCATGCGATGATACATGTGTTGAACACATTACACACACGGCACAATTGTACAATTTTTACTTTTTGGCTTTCTTTTAGGTGAATTTGCTTCTATCGTTTCATTTTGTTTTTCGATTTTAATCAGTTTTTTTTGTTTTTTTTTTTGTTTCATTTTTTTTTTTTAATGTTTTCATTTAATTTTTTTTTTTCCGTTTTCTCCATTTTTATTTTTGCAAGTTTTTTGTTTTATTTTATTCTAACACCCAAAATGTTACATACAAACATACTAACCAAAACCAAATTATACAATAATGCATCGAAAACGTACGACACATCAGCACTTATTATCGTCATATATAAATGAGGGGTTTGGAGCAAAAATGGCCTTTGAGAATTTTTCGTGCAAAAGTGTCCCCGACCTATTTGATATCAAATAGGTGAGCTAAATGATACCAAATAGGGTCCCCGACCTATTTGATATCAAATAGGTGAGCTAAATGATATCAAATAGGAAGCTAAATGATACCAAATAGGGTCCCCGACCTATTTGATATCAAATAGGTGAGCTAAATGATATCATTTAGCTTACCTATTTGATATCATTTAGCTCACCTATTTGATATCAAATAGGTCGGGGACACTTTTGCACAAAAATTCTCAAAGGCCATTTTTGCTCCAAGCCCCTCGAATGTCTGTTTGGCAGGATAAGTGCGATGGAATTACAAAAGCAAAAATATTAAGATAAAATATAGTGCGTTGGTGCCATGCAATTAGCCGTTATTATAGAATGTTTAACAAAGAAAAAAAAAAAAAAAAAAAAACGTAAATTAATTCTAAACGGCATTTTTTTACATAAAAAATATATCGTTTTTTTTTTTCTTTTTTCTTGTCAATTTCGATCGAAATAAAGATCCTTTTAGACGTAATATATTCATATTCGACAATATTTTAATTCTTTTCATTTCTTTTTGACTAATAAACATTTAAACGAAAAAATAAAAACAAACACACAAACTAGGATTATTCATACGTCCAACGGATGATAATAATTTGTATACAACACTTGAGCCAACGATGAGCAGCAATCCAAATGTGTATTTCCAGCGTGGCGGAAATGTTCATCCTGGAATGATGTACTAGATCAGTTAAGATGTGAAATAAACAGAAAAATAAAACAATTCAATTCATCCAGATATTACGTGAAAAAAAAAATTGAAATACATACACACACACACACACACATACAAAAGACACAACGAAAAATTGCGGAACAACAGTCAATGGATTTGAAAGAATGACGGCTTTTGAAAGACAATAACAAAAAAAAAAAAAAAGAAAAAACAACAAATTTATATAGATATAGTGTGCATTAAAATAACAAATGAATGAAAGGTACCATGAAAATCGATTAAAACCAAGAAGAGCGCAAAATTACAACGTTTCCAAGCTGTGCATTGTTTCAAATGAAAGAAATTGAAAAAAAAAAAAAAAAAACATAAATAAACAACAAGAACACAAACAGGTATATCACATATATATATAGTTTAATCGACATGTACTTTTTTTTACGATGAAGTGAAAGCTTTTTTTTTCTATCTCTCAATGTGGAATAAACAATGAAATAAGCTTAAAGACCAAGACATCGCAAATTGAATTCGAGTGACAAAGACTTTTTTCTAATTGATTTTTTTTTTTCTTTCTTTTTTTCTTCCTCTTGTCATACTTAGTGTTTAAATTTTATGTATGTTCGAGAAAAACTCTTGTTACCTTTATCAAAACGTGTTACCGTTCAAGAGCAGATGACCACAACAGTGAGCAGTACTATGACCGATTTAAGTGAGAGTGAGAGTGAGCAAGAGAGAGAGAGAAAGAAATTGAAAGAAAGAAAGAAAGAGAGAGAGAGAGAGCGAAATGGAGAGAGAGAGAGAGAGAGAGAGAGAGAGAGAGAGAGAGAGAGAGAGAGATAGAGCGAAATGGAAAGAGAGATTGAAAAGAAAGAGAAAAGCACTGAGAGAATTAAAAGAGAGAGAGAGAGAGAGAGAGAGAGAGAGAGAGAGAGAGAGAGAGAGAGAGAGAGAGAGAGAGAGAGAGCGAAATGGAAAGAGAGATTGAAAAGAAAGAGAAAAGCACTGAGAGAATTAAAAGAGAAAGAGAGAGAGAGAGAGGGAGGAGGAGAGAGAGAGAAAGAGAAAGAAAGATATAGAGCAGCGATATATCGTAACTGTAAATAATATCGTACAATGAGAATAAATATTAAGATCGACAAAAATGTAGGATATTATATTTCAATTTGGTTCAGTGGTTTTTCATCAATATTTTATGTCCATATTGATCCGTTAAATTATGCGTTGAAAATCAATGCAGCACCGACCGAATTCAATAGCTACTTTTCTGACTTGAATCAAATACAAAACATTTTTAATGAGCAAGATAAATAGAAAATCACAACATATTGTGCTTACATAAGTGAAGTGTTTGTTTATGTATAAAAAAAAAAGAACTAATTTCAATTGAAATTAATTACAATGAAATGCATAAAACAAAAACACTTTTACTTGTTATTATTGTGTGTGGTTTTTTTTTATAGCGTATAAAAGTTAGCATGCTAAAGATTTAAAACATAAATTGGTTCATTTTGTTTTAGTGTATTGTAAGCGAACATATAGAACGCATGATAAAAAAATCGAAATACAATTTCAAGAAAGAAGAATAAACTTGAAACAAAAGTAGAAGAAGAAGAAGAAGAAGAAGAAGAAAACAGGCAATAAGTAGAAATGCTGTTATGCAGTAGCAGTGTGAAAAATCTCAATTTAATTGTCTTATCTTATCACATTCAACGAACGCGCTAGTTCACAACTACATATAATTTCTCTTTCTTTAATTACAATTATGTGCTAGTTGTTTTCAAGTTGGCCCGTATTGAGCGAGAAAGAAAAAAAACCAAGAGAAAGAGAGAAAATGAGAAAAAGAAAGAAATCAAATGAGAAGGCAACTTGCGCGTTTTCACTTTTTTGTTAGCTGTGTTAATGGGCCGATTTTTTTTTTTTTTTCTTTTTTTATAATCATTTATTTTTTTTTTCTTCTTCTTGCATTTAGTAGTAAACTTACACAAACACACAGAAATTACGGTCTTTAATGCAAATCAATACTTGATGTTTTTGTTTTTGATCTTTCCTCATTTGATAAAAAATCATTTACAATTTCATTCACAAAATTCGATATGCGATGCTAATGAAAAATTCAATTGAGTATTTGATATCAATTTCATGTGATGATACCGTTAATTCAATGAAAATAAATTAAAATGAACAACATTTAAGTGCTCATTAAACGGTTTCTTTCAATCATATTTTCTTTTCATTTTGTTCACTTTTTTCATTTTCATTGAGTTTCATTTTGATTTTATAAATGGTTCCATACACTTCAAATGTAATTCAATTGAATTGAGAAGGCGAGAAGAGATTAAAAAAGAAAAATGAATAAAAAAAAAAGAAAAAAAAAATACAGTTGCTTTCGCTATCTCTTGAAATGCAACAAACCAAGAATGAATTGAATGAAGAAAAAAAATGTATTGCTTCAATGCTTATAATACTCTCAATTGACTTAATAAGCATTAGGAAAATAGAAAAGATCAATTAAAAATTACACAAACATCATGTCCTTCTTTAACAAAATAATCAAAAAAAAAAAAAAAGAAAGAAACAAATAAACAAACAAATTGGCTTTCTAGTCTTTCTACCTATCAAATAATCGTATTTGTGAAAAACAATCTTTTCTCTCAAATACGAAATGATCGAAATGGAATCGCACGTAGCGGTAATATTACAAATTGTAACAATATTGTTGGCATATCCACTAAGTACTCTTTATGAATACCGGTACATTTCGAGCTATCATTGTCGTAATCGTCGATAGGTTCATATCTCTGTATCGTCGATAGGTTTAAATCTCCGTTTTTTTTTTATTTTTTTTCAACTTTTATTGAAATATCACACCATGATAATCATCATCAATTTCGATATCGTTGATCATAAAAGCCAATTTAAATGCCAGCACAAACTAGTCTTTCTGCACGAAATTGTTGTTATTTAGAAAAAAATGATAACGATAGACTATGATCTAAACACATATACTCTTACTGCCAGGGATAAAACCAGTAAAAATGCACACCTTTCAATATATTTCTCATCCATGATGTTATGTTCCAAGACGCGTAGATGATTGCAATCACTTTAACGATTCCAATCAGTCCAATGATGATTTCTTCAAATTTAAACGACTGAAAAAAGAAAACAATTTGGATCATTTTAAATTAATTCCGTTGAAAATGTTGATCGAATATGTATCCTGTTGAATCAAAATTAAAATATGAGCAATAATCATCCATCATTAAGAATTCATGCAGAAAGAAAAAAAAAAAAAAAAAGAATTTTTGGCTCATCGAAAATAATGTTATTAAAATTTCAGCTAATCATTCCGTTTGTATGCTGGTGCTCAAAAAAATACAATATTGACAAGTTGAACAGTTTTGCTGGAACAATTTAATTAATTTTGCCATTGAAGAGCCTGGAAGAGTATTACACTATGGCACTGATGTTTGTGCAAATGTCATTATTTGTTAGAAAAGTTAAGTGTGCAACAAAATTGCAACGAAAATACTCTGGATAATTATCATTTTAAGATGAATCAATGGTATTTGTTCACATAGATGTATAATGAATAAATACTATATAAATTGTCCCCGATTAAAAACAAAGTGAAAAAATGAAAAAAATGAAACGGAAATTCCAGAGCTAAAATTTTATAGAATAAAAATAAAATAAGACGACACATTGGAATAACTGTGCAAAAATACTTGATACAAAATTTATGAAATGCTATTTATTTATGGTGATATTAAAATGGAGAAATTTATTAATCTAACTAAATTATGACATCCAATATAATTATCGTCATTCACACTCAGTGCACTTTTTTTTTTTTGTTTTTTGTTCCCATTTACTCACTAATGCGTTTCATTCTAGAAAAAAGAAAAAAAAACACACACACGCACACACACACACACACACACACGTAATTACTGATCATATCCTGCGGGTATCAATTGAATTATTTGTATGAATCAATTACAAAATTTCCAATTTCTATTGTAATTCACATACAAATACACATTTCCTTCTTATTCTTTGAGCATATTACAAAGAAACAATTTGCAAAGAAGGTTTACAAATACGTTAAATGTATAAACGGTTTTTCTATGAAAATAAAGTCAATATCAATGTTATAATGATTGTTAAGAAAACAGTCATTTGCAATGGAATCAATTTTTTAATTATAGGATGGATTTGATGCAATTTAAATAATTTTTGCACTAAAAAACACACACAAAAAAAAAAAAAAAAAAAAAAAAATGACAACAGTTTACAATGAATTGAATTGATCATTGATATATGTTGGCATCCTGAAATAAGCTTATAATTCATGATTAGAAATACTTTTTAAAGAATATTTCCGAAAATTTCACGATAATATTGATATTTCAGCAAAACAAAAACCATTACAGACTGTGAATATGAAGTAAATAAAAATTAATTAAAAAAAAAACACGAACATTTTTAGAAATTTAGGTTTTTTTTTCCTCTCGAAAAGTTTACGTTTTTTAAAAGCATCATTTAAATTTTGAAAAAAAAAAAAACGAAAACAAAACAAAAAACTCCATGTCAAAACATTCGAATCGAAACGTAACAAAAATATATTCATGATTTGTAATTATGGAATTACAAATTTCTCTTTTTAATTCAATAGCAATAAACAAAATCAGTGATATCATTGTAATATTCATGAACATTTCATCTAAACATTTTTTTTTTTTTGCTTTTAGAAGTGTTTAAGAAAACAAAATTAATGAGAAAAGAAAAATTAATGTAGTAATCCAATGACAGACATCAAGTTTAGGACTTGGCATCAGTTTGTTAATGTGTTCACTTTTAAAATTGTAGTATTCGATTTAAGGATCAAATTATAAAAAATAAAAGAAGACATTTAAGAAAAAAAAAAAAAAAAAAACAATCTAATTATTTTCTTTTATTTTATTTCATTTTTTATTGTATTTTTTTTGTTCTTTTCCATTTTTCTTATTTTTTATTTTTTTTTTTTTTCAATTCATTGTTCTGTTGTTATCGGTTCTGCATCTCATTTGCAGTAAACTTGAAATTCAAGATTCAACTCTGTAAACGGAGAATTTAGTATAAAAAACACATTCCTTTTGTTTCAAGTAAGTCCATCTGTTGAGAAAAAAATGAACATATTTCTATACGATTAACATGCATGCAAATAAAATTGGCGTCAATACAATCAACACATTTTTGAAAATTAGTAACAAAAAGAAAAAAAAAAAAACAAAAAACAAAAATAATAATAATTTCGTAGTAAAAGACTTTTTCACCTTTTTCACCAAAATCCATTTTTGGCCGAATGAATCTGATATCTTAAATCCATTACTGACTAAATAAAGGCGATGTACTACATTAAGTCTTGTTCAGATGATGATTAGAACATTTTGAAATTGTGTAGTCTAATTGGACGCGTTCAAATGTCGGATAAACTAGTGTGAAATGTCAGCGCGGAATGCATAAAACGTCGATGGTATAAGAAAAAAAAAAAAAAAAAAAAAAAAAGCCAAATAAACCGAGTTCAACAAAATTGACAAATAACGCTTTTAATCGGTAATACGATATTGCAATTTAATGTGAGTTAAAAAAAAACAAGAAAATCATAAAACAAATTAGATTTTTACAACACAAACAAATCAATAGTATAAAATAAAAAATCAAATGGCAAAATAGCCCAAGTAATTGTGGCAACAAGTGTAAAATGGCAAAATTTTTAGTCGGTTAACAAGAACCGTTTACTGTTTATATGTCGGTTTGTTATATAAGATATGATTTATATTAAGTGCAGTGTTATCAATTCTTATTTATTGAATTTATAACAGAATATTTTTCTCGTCACAAAAAAAAAAATGAAGAAAAAGAAAACAAAAAAATATCTTATGATTTTATGATCAAATTGAACGAAAATCTGTCATTGAAATGACAATTAATTTGTTACGATTTGTTATCAGAGTAGTCGGCAAAAGGTGTTTGTGTTTATTTCAGTTGATATTATGTTATGTTTTGCCATGATATCAAATTTGCTTTCAATAAGCTAATAATCAATATAACGGAGAAAGTAATTTTTCTCGCAACATTGCAAATTGATTAAAATTGAAATAAAAACAATCACATTTACTATTTTCATTTCGAAAGAGTTTTTCAAAGAGCATTGTAACCAACATAATAATTGGATTTTTTTTTTTATTAATAATTTGCTGAAGAATTCACTTGAAATAATTTTTCATTGATTTTCTAGGATTTTTCCCAAACATATTTTTCAAATTTTGATCTTTTTTTTTTTTCATTTTTACAGTTTCATTCATTTTTGTGAATTGAACACGTAGCAACAACATGTAATCGTCGACGACAATTTCAGTTCTTTTTTTCTCTAATATTCTAATAAATTAAGTGGAAAAACTAGCTTTGATTTCAATAAAAAAAGAAGAAAAGAAATAAAAATAAAGAGAGAGAAAAAAAAAAACAATTTTCCAACGGTATCGTTCACACAAAATTGAAACAAGTAAGCAATTTTATTGTATAAAATCGAACAATCATCATCGATTTAGCATTTTTGCGTGTGTATGTGTATATGTAATTGCGGTTGTATGTGAAAAGTATAAAACCAAGCGCAAACATAACCTCAATTGTCTAACACTATATAAATTGTACACATTTCATGAAAGTTAATGAAACGTCAAATTAAAAAAAAAAAAAGAAAAAATTTAGAGAGAGAGAGAGAGAATTAAAGCCGAAATTAAAAGGAATACATTTTAAATTCGTCGAATTTTTGATATTGTTATTCATAAAAGAAATCATCATTTTTGTTTGTTTGTTTGTTTGTTACAGTTGGTCACATTTTATTGTACAAATGTAAAGAATATTTCGCAGCTAACTAAACATTTAAAAGAAGCAATTGCATTTTATTAGTTTTCAACAACAACAACAACAACAACAACAAAATATTCTTCATTGACACATTGATTTGGATTAAAACGCAAGCAGATTGTTCATTTGATTTATATGTAAAAGAAACGGCATGTCATCATTTAGAGGGAAATCTGTTTCACAACCGGGAATTCCATATATACCGTCAACCACAATGCTACCACCACCGGTAAGTGATTCGATTAGATTGAATTTCATTTTTATACAAAAAAAGAAAATCGAAGACAGAGATAGAGAGAGAGAGAGGAAAAAAAAACGTGATAAATTCTTGATCATCTTGTAATTATGTATTATTTAGACTGGTGTGGCAACAACATTACCACCACTCAATCAACCACCACCAACACATACAAGTGCATACCGATCTGGGCCTCAATTATATGCGCGACCAACATCAATAGAAAACACAACAAATGCACAGCAACCATATACATTGCCAAATCAAACAACACAATCTGCCAATGCAGCAAAGCCGGCTGGTGCCATTTCTGAAACAGCCGGTCCTGTGATTACCGTTTTTGTTGGAAATATTAGCGAACGTGCACCTGAACCAATGATAAAAAAGATATTAGCTACTGTCGGAACAGTAATCAGTTGGAAACGTGTCTCCACATTCGGTTTTTGTGAATATGAGTGAGTTAGGGACTTTTGGTTTTGAATCATTTTGAAAAAAAAACAAAAAAAAAAAAAAATGAAATAAAATGATATAATTTTTCGTTTCTCCCTATCAAAAAACAATTTTTTTTTTTATTTTTAGCGGTCCAACGGCTGGTTTGCGTGCGGTACGCATTTTACATGATTTAGATGTGGCTGGTAAAAAATTGGTAGCAAAAGTTGATGCAAAAAATAAACTACTTTTGGATAATTATAAAGAAGAAGAAGGTGCTAGAAATGTTGGCAATGAAGATGCTAGTGAAGCACATGAGAAAAAAGAAGATGCAGACGTTATCGAAGCAATACAACAAATTTTATCCGATCATCGTGCGGAAATTGAAAATTATGAAGCAATCCAAGGTTTGTCAAACAAAAGTAAACAAAAAACACCACGTATATATTTTCTTCTTCATTTTTATATTAAAAATCAATTTACAAATCATACTTATGCATAAAATGTTCATATTTTTATTTATTTACAGAGCAAAAATCCAATAAAATGTTACAAAGTGCAAGTATCGAAGAAGATAAACGTGATTTGATTAATAGAGAAATTGGAAAATTTCGAAAAACGGCCGAAGCCGATGAGCAGAAAAAAGAAAAGGAAAAAGATCGCAGAAAACGTGAAGAAAAAGAACGCGATCGAGATAGAGATCGAGATCGTGACCGAACTAGAAGCTCTATGTCACCGCGCAAAGACAAAGATAAAGATAAAAAACCATCATCATCTCGACGTCGAAGCAGGTCCAGGGAACGTTCAAAGGTAAAATAAATATTTCATAAGAAATGTCTTATTGCATATTCGTTCAATGAAAATTTGCGTTTTTTTTTTCTATCTTTCTTTTGAAATAAAATCGAGTAAATTTTCGTAAAATCAATCAAATTTAAAAAAAAAAAAAAAAAAAAAAAAAAAAAAAAAATTATTCTGAATTTCGATACAAATTCAATTCAACAAAGGCTGTTCAATAATAATGTAATGAATATTCATTGAATAGGAACGGGAACGTGAGAAGGAGCGTGAAAGAGAAAGAGAACGTGAAAGAGAGCGAGAACGTGAAAGGGAACGCGAACGTGAACGCGAAAGAGAGCGAGAACGAGAGAGAGAACGCGAACGGGAAAGAGAAAGAGAACGAATGTAAGTCAAATGAAATTAAATGTAATTTGGATCATATCAATCAAATACAAAATCTCCAAGTTTCCCTATTTCCTAATCAATGAGCTTGAATTAAAAAAAAAAAGAAGAAAAAACCAATCAATTATATTTATTTCCATAGTGAACGAGAAAGAGAACGTGAAGAAAAAGTTTTAAAGGCTCCGCGAGATTTACAACGCGAGAAAGAAATGGAAGATGAATTACGTGAACGAAAAAAGGCTGAAAAGAAAGCTCGCGAAAAAGAAGCCGCTTATCAAGAGCGTTTACGAAATTGGGAAATTCGCGAACGGCGTCGAGCTAAGGAATATGAACGTGAAAAAGAGAAAGAGCTTGAAAAAGAGGAGGAAAGGGAGAAAGAAGCAAAACGACTAAAAGAAGTAAGTGATTGAGCTCCAACGAAAAATTGAATTGTGAAAATGATTAAGCAATTTTTTCATCGATTCCATCATCGATCTAATACATTTTTTTTTTTTTCTTCATTTTTGTAAATTCAATTCAGTTCCTTGAGGATTATGATGATGAACGAGATGATCCAAAATATTATAAAGGTCGTGAATTGCAAAGGCGTCTAGCCGAACGTGTTAGGGAAGCAGATTTAGATGCTAAAGATAGAAACAAGGAACAAGAAGGTAAAATGATGTTGTAATTAATAAACATAAAAAAAAAGCAAATTTCTTGGCATAAGTTTACAAATGAAAATCTGTAAAAATTTCATAATTTTTCAAATGTAATTCATAACCAATGAATTGATCTTTATTTACAGAGTTAGAAGAGTTAAAAAATAAAATATTCAGTGGTGAATATGACAATCCAACACAAGAATTTGAACGTGTTAAGAAACAACGCGAAGAAATGTACAAACCGAAATTATTAATTGATGTTAATTTGGAGCAATCACAGCAACGTGAACGTGAAATTCAACGAGAACGTGAACGTGATGCTGAGAGACAAAATCTCAAAGATCGTGAACGTGCACAAAAAGAGCGTTATGTGATGGCACAAGCATCAAGAGAGCTTGCATCGCTTAATGCTGAGCCAATTGATTCAACAGACTCGAGCAATGATGATCATTCACCGCCAAATAATATGTACGTTTTGAAATTTAAAAGCATTTTTTTTTTTTTTTTTTTTTTATTCATTCTTATTGTTTGTTGAGTATGGATAATCTCCATTTTTTTTTCTTTCTCGTGCAGTGGTCGAGGTTCTGAATCTAGGGATACGCATTTCAATTCAAATAGCAATGGAATGCAAAATGATGAAGACTCAAGATGTTCAATGCGATCAATAAAATCATTAAATAGCCCGGCAAGTATTGAAACACCGCCAATGATAGCACCAGCAATTACTTTAAATTTGAATGTTAATGCAAAGAAAAAACGTTTAGAAATGAAGGATATTTTCAATAATGACGAAGATAACGAAGATATTAACGGACCAAAACGACGGAAATTAGTTCCATTAGGTAAGTTTTTCTTTTTTTTCTTTTTTTTTTTTCTTTTTTTTTTTTAACAAATATCGACTAATTTCCATTTTAAAATTGGAATTGAAATCAACATTGTTTTAATATGTTTTATTCAATTAATTTCAAATTAGATTATGAGGACAATATCAATCCAAAAGGACAAAAATCATCGAGTAGCAACACAATACCACCGGACGGTAGTGCTGGAGCTACACAATCGGCAACCGCATCAGCGACAAATAATAGTTCATCGGCCAAACGAAAAGATGGCCGAAATGATGAAAATAGTAATAGAAAAGATGAGAATGTGCGTAGCCAAGAAGAGAAACGACGACACATTAAAAGTATTATTGATAAAATTCCAACCGGTAAATCGGATCTATTCAATTATAATCTTGATTGGAGTGAAATTGATAATACGTTAATGGAAAAGAAAATTCGACCATGGATTAATAAAAAAATCATCGAGTATATCGGTGAACCAGAGCCAACGCTAGTCGATTTTATTTGCTCAAAAGTACTAGCTGGAAGCACGCCACAGGGTATCTTAGACGATGTTCAAATGGTATGATCATTTTTTTTTTTACAAATGAACAGAAAAAAAGAAAAATTTATCGGAATTTGTTCGAAAGAAAAAAAAAAAAATTCAACATAAATTGATTTTCTTTTCACAGGTATTGGATGAGGAAGCCGAAGTATTTGTGGTGAAAATGTGGCGACTATTGATTTATGAAGTCGAAGCAAAAAAAGATGGCTTAGGAAAGTAATTTGTGTCTCTACTGTCCGATGGGAACAAATAAACAAACAAACAAACAAACAAACACACACACACAAACACACACACGATACAAATAATTGTTTCAAAATAAGTTTACCACATATTAGCGTGGTAATTCAGAATAAATCTAAACATTGATGAAGAAATAAACATGCAAATGAAGAACAAAATGGAGTTTTAATTGTTCATTGTTTAATTTTTTTCAATTTCAATTTCATATTAATCAACAAATAATTCAATGAAGTTTCATTGTTCTCACTTTTGACGTTTTGCTTCGTTTTCATTACTTACACTGATTTTGTTTTCCAATTCTTCGATATTTTTTAGTTTTTCCACGATTTTGCTTAATTCAGCAATATTGATACCTTGCTCAGCAATTTTGATTTCTTGTTCAGCAATTGTTTCACTTTGGATGTCGTGAGTTTTTCTATTTCTTCTTTGATTTTTATTTCAGTTGGTCAAAAAAAAGCCCAATTTTCTGCAAATTGAAACACCATATAAACTGGGCTGGAATTTCGAGTAGTAGCATCTGTGAATTCAAAATATACAAATTGATTAGATTCAATGTGGCATTCATTGTATGTTTTTACATGTGAAGAGCTTTGATTTTAAGACATTTACGCCACCTATACGATTTATCAATGTGCACTGACTGTTTACCAACGGAAACAGCAAAAAAATTTACGATTTGTCGTTTGCATTCCGTAATGGTGTATATACAATTCAGTGTATATATGATGAAGATCGCTTGCAATATTACGCTAAACAACTTATGCCGTAGTACATTGATCGATCGTTAATGTACTTGCCTACGGCATGAAAGTTCACTGTATGAACATTTACACAGTTTTGTTACATAGCGAAACTCAAGACCTGGCTCTCGATAGGGTGCGATGGAGAAGGATTGTTAGGGGTCGACCATTACAAAACGGACCAGACGCTGAAAGGCATTAATGGTCCTTAAACGAGTGTTGTTGTTACATATTCATTCAAATTCACAACTTACACGCAGAGATGGCGTAAGAAGCAATGAATAGCTTTGCTAATGCGACGTCGTTAGATTTCAATTTTGAAGGAAAAATTCAATGCGATGAACATGAAAATAAAACAAAATGTAGTTCTCTTATAATTGGATCATTGGCGTCCGTTTGATTACTGTCAGATGAACCACCATCCTGGCTATTGTCCATATTTGCATACCCTTGGAACAAAAAACCATTTATACGCATTTGTCGACTATCTCGTATGTTTGTATTGCGAGATATTTTTATTGAAAAATATTCAAAAACTATTGATGGAATATTATTTGGAATATTTTGTTGAAAATAGCAAACAAACAATGTTTATTTGAAGAAAAATGAAAAGCGCAAACAATCAAATGAATAACAAACTGTTAAATTGTTAAATTTATCAAATGAATACGCTTTGAATTTGTCAAATCAGTTAATCAAGTCAGAAAAAACGTTCAATGATGATTTAAAATCACAAATGGCGTTAAGTGTCAAATAGGTAAACCAACACACTTGTAAGCCCGCTAAAACACATACATGCACATAAAATGTGTTCGTTAAACGTTTACATTCGAAATGAAATCATCGTATTGGCTCTAGTGCAAAGACCATTTCGAATAAACTAAACGACGTACATTTTAATATTGACAGCGACAGCAATAGCAACAGCAACAAGCTGAAATAAATTTAACGGATTTTTTTTTTGATTTTTTTGTTCTAAATAAATTTGTTCCATCAAAAACAAGTAAGAATTTCATCCAATTTTATAAGTTTATCAGTGAAAATATTCGGTATTAATTATAAAAAAAAAAAAAAAATAAACGAAAAATGTTATGTGATATAAATAAGCATGTATTATTCATGCATAAAGTATTATTCATGCATAAAATATTGAAAAAAAAAAAATTCACATTTTTTTACTTTTCTCTTCATTCTCTCTTCTTTTTTCTATCGATTTCTTTCAATGTGCGTGTCAATATTATTCCAAATAAAATAGCGCTAAAGGACGACGTCACATACAGATAGTATATGTAAAAAGGAAAAAAAAAAAAAAAAAATCATGTCGAGCACATCGCAGAAACATCGTAATTTTGTGGCCGAACCAATGGGTGAGAAGCCAGTAACAGATTTGGCGGGAGTTGGTGAAACACTTGGAAAACGTTTATCTGAAGCCGGATTTGACAAAGCCTATACAGTGTTGGGACAATATTTGATATTGAAAAAGGATTCGGAATTATTTAAAGATTGGATGAAAGATACGTGCAATGCAAATGCTAAACAAGCCACCGATTGTTACCAATGTCTCAGTGATTGGTGCGAAGAGTTCCTGTAAACGAAACGAAACAATTGTTTGTCCACCAATGCTACGCACTTACTTCAACAATACTTTTTTTTTTTTTTGTAATTTCACAATTTATTTTAATGTAATTGGAATGGCTTAACGAAAAAAATTAATTAGGTACAGATTATTGAAGAAAGTAAGAACTTATCAGAAAAAAAAAAAATAAATAAATAAATATATAATTTTAAAACAAGGTCAGAGAATTGTATTCGATTGTTTTGTTGTTTATTTTTACTGTATTTGTTTCTATGTTTTCTTCTTGCTTTTCATGAGAGAAAAATACTCTGAATTTTGGGTTGAATGAAAGGAGGTGAGGTTTCTTTTTTCTTTTTTTTTTTTCGAATAGTTTTGACAATAGCAATGATGATAAAAAAAAAAAAAAATCAGTTGACAAGGTCATTTAATATTTTGAGGTTAAATTCATTTCGTCAAATTAACATTTGCGATTTATATTTTGCATAACATTGGTAAGATTGTCTAATGTGATGAAATATGTATGGAATGGCGTCGCTATTCATTTATTTATTATTTACAACCTCTTATAATGTTGTGAATACGGTTTGCATTCGGTTTATTCATCAACATTTGATACAATGACTAATGCAACTCGTCAATACACAGACACACAATATGGTGTTCATTGTCAATTTCATTGTATGCTTGAGATGATGCACGTATTTCCTCACATTATACAATTTCATATGATATGGATATATCCACTTTTCACAACACAAGCATGCACACACACACACACACACACACACACATACATTCGTTCTTCATATTCAATGGAGATCAATGTGTATGCGTGTCAATATGTGCGTACGATTGCCTATGTAGAAGACGGAGTGTTTGGAATCACTAAAAAAAAAAAAAAAAAAAAAAAATCATAAACAAAAGTCAGCGTTTGTTGTACCGGCATACATAGCGTTAGCTGCAAATCGTCATTTGCATTCAGTCGAGCAAAAAATGTTGACATGAACAGATGCGCCGTTCCGTCAACCGTTTAATTCAATCAATTGTTTTTTTTCTTCTACACATTTAACATGTCCATTTAATCGAGTCAACATTAAATTTTGTTGAAACTTTACGATTCTATTTGTTTGAATCTCATGTGAATAATTTAAATGGTTAAGTGACATTTTTATGCATAAAAGAGAAAGAAAAGAGAGGAAAATTAAAGAAAAGAACAAAAACAAAACGAAAATAATGGCTCAATAAATGTTGGCTTCGCCAAATGCACATAAAAACAAACTTCAAAACAAACGTGATTTTTTCTCGATAACCGTCTTTTGTAATATTTCTGTGCTTTTTTTTTATTTTATGTGAGAGCTCTTTCATTTTTGAAATCTACAACATTTTTGGTTTACCAATAATTTTTATTTTTTTTTTTTTTTTTTTTTTTTCACACATGTGCGATTATTCTAATCAAAGTTAAACAACAACAAATGTATGAATGAACCGAACAAAAAAAAAAAAAAAACAGAAAAATAACACACATAGTAATTGTGTAAATAAACGACGATTCAATATAAACATTTAATTCAAATGGAATATGATTTAAATGCATGTAACTTAATGGAATGCAGCAATAAAGCAATTGCATTAAAATTTCATATTGAAATGTTTATGAGTGAAGTGAAGTGAATTTTAGTTAATAGATGATGAAATAAATCAAAACGCTACAACATTTGTTTGTTGTTCCGAAAATTTCAGTTAAGGCTAACTAGATGCCCTGATTTTAAAGCAAATTATAGAGTGAGATAAATCAGTTTTTGTAAATTAAACGAACGATTTTCAATTCAAAACAAAAATACATCAAATTTCATCAGTTTGGATATAATTCAAGGATTCCAAATACCACGATCAAAGTGTTGGGCAAATAAATAAAATTGCTGAAGAGGGAGAAAAGAAAGAGAGTGGACGAGAAGGAAAGAGAGAAAGTGAGAAAGAGAGAAAGAGAGAAAGAGAGAAAGAGAGAGAAAGAGAGAAAGAGAGAAAGAGAGAAAGAGAGAAAGAGAGAAAGAGAGAAAGAGAGAAAGAGAGAAAGAGAGAAAGAGAGAAAGAGAGAAAGAGAAAGAGATCGAGTAAGAGATAGAGATACAGAAAGAGAGCGAAAGAAAGAGAAAGAGCGAGAGAAAGAGAAAGAGAAAGAGAAAGAGAAAGAGAGAAAGTGAGAAAGATCGTTTATATCTGTGGCTCCAACATGAAAGAAAAAGCGCACACAATTTTGATCTAATAATATGATGCGTTTATTCAACACATGACGGCTTTTAATGCCCACAATTCCTTCTTTCATCTCAGAATCACCACATGAAGCATAAAACTTTATACATTTATATATATATGTATACATAGAGAATTTTTTTGTTTCTTCTTTTTTTGAACGATAGTATAAAATTGAAAGAAGATCGTGAATAAGAAGAAATTCGCTATGGTATGGATCAAAGAAACATCGAAAAGTATATGAAAGGAATAAAAAAAAACAAATTTGTAGTTTTAAAAATTTCAAGCATATAAATTAAAAGAGAAGGAGGTGTGGAATGGTGCATTGAAATAATAGTTAGGAAAAAAAGGAATGAATCAGAAACAGAAAAGAGTATCCAAAAATCAATGCGATATTGTTCCACATATATTTTATTTCTCTTCTACTACACACTATTTTGAATAGAACGAATTAAACTGGAGGGCAATAAACGTATTTTTTTCTTTTTTTTTGAGAAAAAAAAACGTATTATTTGTGCATATGATATATTCATAATAATAAATGTATTGATTGTAATTAGTTGCATTCAATCAGAAAGATGTGAAAAATATTGATCATAAAAAAAGAGAAAAACAATCATCATACTGACAATTAAGTGTGGTCGCAAGCAAGACAGCACATTGAAGAACAGAAGAGAAGAAAAAAAAAAGGATTTAAATACAACCTACTAAAATCCCGAAACAAAAGAATACATGCATGAGGCCTACTAATAGCAAGAAAAACAACCGGTTAAAAATAAATACACAACATTAAAAGAAGCGCACCGACATATAGTTTAAAACAAAAAAACACATTTACAACAACAACAACAACAACAGCAAGAAGAAGAACCAAAACTATAACTAAGAAGACAAACGAACGGAAGAAAGCGCACCGAAAGAAATAAAAGAGAGTCGTTGGAAGCGCGCTCGGGCAATAATATATATATATATATAACTGAGCAAAAAGAAAAAAAACAACCCAAGAAGAATATTGAAGGAAAAAAAAAAAACACACAGTGAGAGAGAGAGAGAGAGAGAGAAAGAGAAAGAGAAAGAGAAGAACTAACCGATTCTCATATACTGGTGGATTACTCGGGCTGTGTGCAGAAAACAGAAACCGACACACATCGAATATACGAAGAAAAAGAAATATACGTGGAAAAAGAAGCGACGCGCGATCGATCGACAGACTATCCACCCGAGACAAGCGCTAACATAAAAGAAACAAACGCAAGATACCATTAAATAGCAACCACACACTGCAAATATACGAAAAGGAAGACGAGAGAGAATACAAAAAACAAAAAAAAAAAAAAAAACATACACACACACCAACACACATAATATTTGAAGAGAGAAGCAGCACAAAAAGTAATATGATCAGCAACGAGAAAACTTATTTGTTTTTGTTGGCATTTATGATATTTTCGTCGGCATCGCTTTGTAAGTACAGCGCTAATTTTGCGTTTTTTTTTATTTTTTTTTACTTTTTCGCATTTGTTTTTTCTTCTCTTTTTCATGCAATGTTTTACCCGTTTGTTGTTTTTTACTGCTTCTTCTTCTTCTTCTTCTTCATCACCATCATCATTTTTTTTTTTTTTTATTCGTACATCGCCAATATACATGCACATACCTAATGTGCATACGGATGCATTCTGACGGTGTGTCATTATTTTATATATTTCATATTTCCATCCATCTGCATATTGTCCTCTTCTTCATAACTTTCGGAAGAAAGACTGAACTTTCATCGCAATGGCTTATTGTGGAAAATAGTCATGTACAGTTTTGCTCATTCTATTTTTCATTCTTTCTATCTGTTTGTTTATTTTTTGTTTTTGTTTTTTTTCTATTTCATTCTTCCATCCACTCTTTTATTCATTCATTCCATTTTCAATTTTCTCACTTGTTCAATTTATACATGAAGTAAATAAATATTACTTTTTTAATTTGCACATTGCACAAATGCACACACAATCAGTCTCTCTCTCTCTCTCTCTCTCTCTCTCTCTTATCTCTCTCTCTATCTCTCTCTCAATAAGTCGTCTAAATTCAAAATTGTTCAAATGTTCGTAACATTCTGCGTGAACATCTGAGCAATTGGAACATGAATATAGAACTGAAGAGAATTGAAGAGTATTGAAGAGTTAAAAAAAAAAGCAACAAACACACACATAACATAGATAAATTATATGCGTAAATCAGATGTCAGGGAAAAAAAAAATAAATGTTGCATGTGCATAGATATCGATTTGTTTCTGCTCGAATTGCAGCTTTTAACTTCCATTCGAAATTAACATTTCTCTTTCTCTTTCTTTCTCTCTCTCTCTCTCTCTTTACCTCTACATCTACATCTACCTCTATCCCTTTTTCTCTATTTCAATTTGCTTTAATTACCCTAACCGTATATTAACAGATGCAATCAATGATGGATTCGACATCGGTACAAAAGTCGCGACACAAATCGTGGAAGCCATTGAAAGTGAGTCTATTGTCTTATCATGCGGCCAAACAAAGATGCCTGACAACGATGTGAAGTGGTTTTTTAATGGTAATTTTTACTTAATGATACCGGTATTTATGTTTCATTTTGAACCTTTTCCTCTCTGTTGTTGTTGTTGTCGTCGTCGTCGTCGTAGTCGTAATTTGTTTTTGTTTTTGTTTTTTGTTTTTTTGTTTTTCGTTTTGTGTGCCTGAATTTTCATGTTCAGTCGATACGAAATACACATATGATGATATACAAAGCACGACACACTGAACATACAAAATAAATGGAGAATGAAAAAAAAAAAGAATAAAAAATAAAAAAGAAATTGGGTTTGCGCTCAGGAACATAATTATTTTGTCTCAAGAGGTTGAAATCATTGAGGTGAATTTCAATGAATCCAACACCTTGTGAATTTTGAATGAAAGATTTACGTGCGTATGCTATGCGCAATTTCACACTTTTGCGGCTTAGAACAAAAACAATCAACGTTTTTCATTTCTTTTCTTCTTCTTCTTTTTCTTCTTCTTTTTCTTCTTCTCTGACTTCTATAATTTGTTTCTCGATTAAAATTCTACTCCAGAACGAAAGAAAGAAGAAGAAGAAGAAAAAGAAATAAGCGAATCTTTATGATAACATTTTCATCGACACCGCACTTGTTTTCGAAGTGTGTTTCGATTGAGAGATTCACACCTTCTTCAGTTTTTAATCAAGTGGAAAACATTAAGAGCGGCATTTTTTGATTTCTTCGGTTTTTTTTTTTCTGTCATCGCAATTTAAATTTCATATACCGAATTATGAAAATCGTAAAAAAATCTAAATTCACGGATGATATTAAATCATTGCTAGCTCAAGGAAAATCTTTTCTAGCTTGAGGAAAAAATTTTCCAGCTCTATATTATGTAGTCAGGCATACCTAAATTAGATTAAAAAAAAAAAAATAAACCAAAGAATTGCTCAACAAAATTAACAAGAAGAGCAAAAAAAAAAAAAAAAAAACAAAAACCATTTGAAAAATACCCAATTTATCATTCTCAGTTTTTCATGCTTAGTACACTGAGGTTTATCATCACAAAAATGATTAGCTCGTTATTCGGCGTGTTGTAGTGTGTTGATTGGTAAACTCATCAATTTGTTTATGTTTAGAATATTTGTTTATATTTTGTTTTATCTCGGTATATATCCATTTGGCCTGTATATTGTAAATTCTAATTTAAAAAGTGAATTTTTTTTTTTCTTCTTCTTTTTTTATTCCAAATATTTATCACGCAGATGTTTTAATATCGAATGAATCAACACGAAAATCACAAATTGATGGTGATCTTAACATAAAATCAGTGCATCGCAATGATACTGGATTTTATCGTTGTATGCGAAATTTTGACGGCGAACATAATCATAATACCGAAATGTTGAATATCATTAAACTGGAAACAATTTGTAAGTAAATATTGAATAATGTTAGCATAACAATAAAATAAGAAACGAACAAACAAACAAACAAAAAAATTTTCAATAGACTCATAAAATTGCGTTATCTTTTGACAAATGTGTACATATATAGTCAAATGTCATTTATCATTCAAAAACTCAGTTTGAGCCTGAAAAGAAAGAAAAAAAATAAAACAAACAAAAATTCGAGCACATTCTTCTGAAAGTACTTTACAAGCGAAAAAGAAAAAGAACCAAGACCGTCAGATCGGTCATCATAGATGATTGTTTGCCATAGTTTTGGATACATATATTTATTTACAAAAGTTCTCTGAAAACGTGCATTATTGGACGGTCGCGCATTTGTCTTCGCAACGACAACATACAGCACCACCATCAACACCACCATCAACACCACCACCACCACCACTATCAACGCAGAAAAACTTATTTTACCATTTTCAAAACAACAAAATAACATAAAACGCATTCGCTCGTTAGGTTTTAATTATGCCATGCCGTTGGCTGTTGTTATTCTTTTTACTTCACATTTAAGTATGCTTGTGTTACGTTCTCGTTCCAAAATGTTGTTTATGCCCATATCCATTTCAAAGTTGGCAGGATTACAATTGTACATAGAAAAGGATTCAAGTTAACTAATATAATAAAGAACATTAGGATAAGTTATTTATTAGACGCGTTTGCGTTTCACGTTTAAATAGTTTTGTTGTTTACGATTTGGGTGCAATTTCGAGGCGACAACTCGATAAAGCGAACAATTTTATAGTTTTTCTCTCTCTCCCTTTCTTCTCCCTTTTTCGTTTCCATCTCTCTTTCTGATTGCCGTTCGCTCTCTTTCTTTCTTTCTTTCTATCTCTATCTCTCTCTCTCTCTCTCTCTCTCTCTCTCTCCTCTCTCTCCCTCTCCCTCTTTCTCTCTCTCTCTCTCTCTCTCTTTCTACCTCTCTCTTCCCTCTGGGTATTGCTCTATGGCTCTTGCCCTTTCTTTTTCTCTCCGACCCTTGCTCTCTTACTGTGTGCTCCCTTCGTGTATATGCGAATAAGTAATGTCAGTGTACCTTCGCTGTTACTCTTTCATGCTTATTGTCTGGTCATTTTCTCTTTGACAATTTTTCTTCTTGTTTTTTTTTTTTCTCTTATTTTTTTGGATATTTTCAAATCTATGTTGTACGTTGCGTTTGAGAGCGGTCGTGCAAAGCCAATGAGAATAGCGCATTTATTGCACATACATAGTTGAACTTTTATAGAAATGGAATCGTGTAGAATGTTTTTATTCTCTCATTTCTTATAATCAAAATGTTTCTTTGAGTCAAATCGTATGTTCATCGTACAAAATTCATTGCGCGACCAGAATATATGATATGGAATGCACTTTGCATTAAAGAACATTCCTATCTTCAACTTATCAAATGAAACGAATACGATTTTTCTCCTATTGCAATGAATGCAACAGCAAAACATAAAAAAAAAAAAAATGAATACATTTTCAAGGTCCTTTTGCAAGCTAAAGCGATTTTATTCTTTTTGGTTTGTGAAAAAAAAAATATATATAATACAGTTTTTTTGCCATTTACTCTGGCTATTGTCTCGGAAAAGGAAACAAATTTTCATTTTTACATACATGAATTCCGTTGAAATAGCAAACTTTTTTTTTTTTTCTTCTCGAATGAATATCTGATTCATTCATGAAAAGCAAATGGCGAAAAAAAAAAAAATATCGAAAATATTTGCTCTTTCTTTTTTTGTATTCATACACACAATTTCATCTGAATCAACGAATGAAGTTTTGTTGAAGTATTCAATTTGAAAATGTGGTTAATTTTCCCAAACCCTCCAACAAGCAAACAAACATACCAACCAAACCAAACTAAACAAAACCGAACAAGGCAAGAAATAAAAGAAAAACCAAATATATTCACTAATCAAGCGCAAATGAAAAATCATAAGGCATAAAAACGAAACAAACAACAAGAAAAAAAAAAAAATCCAGAAAACAGGATCAATTCAAACAACGAGAATAAAACAAAACAACGACAAGCTATGATTTCATTTCGCATTTTTCGAAAGGAGAAAATAAAAACGAAGTGAAAGAAGGAAAAAAAACATTCTCAAAAACATATACATTTGCTTGCAAATATACAAACATCAAAATCGGCTTCGGCTCTGTACTAGCTACTGAGATTAAAAGCAGCATGCTCGAACCATTGCTGTTCATTCAGTGCCAAAAGAGTCCCCATATCGGTCGACATCGTCATTATTGCTGAACAAAGCCAGTAAACAGTACCCGGAGCCGAAATAAAAAACGGTCATAAAATTTTACGAGGCAACGCTCCGAAACATTGTTCCAAGTCTTTGCATATACGTTGTCATAGCAACATAGAATAACGTTACGGTAAAAATGTTGAATTTCATATAAATGTATATAAATACGTATAGAGCATAAATGAAGCGGCGGTGTGTTTATTGCATAGCATAGTATAGTGTGATAGCTGTGTATATTGTGGGATTGCCCCGTTCTATGGGTAATGATATAGTCAAATTTTATGATCGTCGTTCATCGAGCAACGCACTGAATCAACTGAGAATGAACGAATGGTACACACACACGAAAAAAAAAAAAAAAAAAAAACAATCATTCGTCAGAATTGGATAAGAATTTTATGACAAGAAACGCACCGATTTTGATATATACACACAGACACAAGAAATGAAACAGATTAGTCGGCATGAATTCAGTTTTTCAAAGGCATCATGAAAATTGGATTTTTGACGAATTTATCTCTTGGTGTAGATAAAATGCAGAAAAAAAGAGAGAGAGAGATTGCAAGAGAGAGAGAGAGAGAGAGAGAGCAAGAAAGAGAGAGAAAGAGAGAGCAAGAAAGAGAGAGAAAGAGAGAGTAATTTAACTCGATCTATATCACAAATTATATATGCAACTTTCGCTAATGCAAACATTGACTCAAATTATTCATTCACATATTTTTTTTCGCTTTTGCAGTGAATTGATGAAATCTATAGAAGCGTCACTATGTGCGTTACATGCTTTTCTCATTTTTATTCGTCTTTTGTTTTACTCGTGGAACAATGATTTATCAAAAATTCAAACACAAACAATGTTTTTCCTCGATTTTATATTAACAATTTTAACAGTCAGAGTTTTTTGTTTTTACTTTTTTCTTTTTTTTTTGGCACACAATCAATCCTTTAATGACTTTCAATAAAGACTGATATTTTATCTCAACCAGATGATGCAGTTTAAATGTCATAAAATATTTTACTGGCTGAAACTTACACGAAAGCGCTTATCAGCAATGTACACAATTTATTTAAGTGCAACAGAAGCAAATGAAAAAAAAAAGGACAAACAGAAGAGATGCAGATAATAAGAGGGGATGTAGAGGGTTGAAAGTGAAATAGAGAGAGAGAGAGAGAGAGAGAGAGAGAGAGAGAGAGAGAGAGAGAAAGAGAAAGAGAGAAAGAGAAGAGAGAGAGAGAAAGAGAGAGCGAGAGAATTACTCTATATTTTATGTTCTTTTGAAAATGATATTACCCTTTTGTTGCCAAAAAAAAAAAAAAAAAAAACTGTATGCATTATTGACGGAGTTCATAGAATAGATACATCCATTCAATATTGAAACAAAATGAAATTGATTCAACGAGATATTGCATTATGAAAGAAAAAACGGTTCATATATGCATTCTATTATCATTAGAATCAATTTTTTTTTCGGAAACAAAAACTTCTTGCTTTCTTCAAACAAAGTACCGCCATTCTAAAGAGTTTTCTCATAAATTTTCCAAATTAAATGTGTTCGAATTGATATTAAGTCTAATGAATTTTGTGCTTTTGTTGTTTTTTTGTTTTTTTTTTTTTTTTTTCACTAAATTGTTACCATTTCTTTTGCGTATTTTAATATAAAACTATTATCATATTTTCTATATCGTATAGGGTTAACATCTGCAGAAGTAATATATTCACCATCAGTTGATGTGCATAAATCATCAATAATTATTCTAAATTGTCATGTTAATGGGAATCCAGTTGATGATATAGGATGGTTTAAAAATGATAAACCGGTTAATTCGATCGGTCCCTTGGTCATTCGACATCCAACACCAAATGTTAATGGCTATTATAAATGTATTGCACGCAACAAAATTGGTACCGTTCTCAGTGAACCGTATCGAATTGAAGTGCATGCAAATAATGTTCACAATGTAATACATAATGCGATTTTTTGTGAACCAAAGATTATGCACACAAACAATCCATTGGCAAGAAATCACAATGAAAAATCATTACATTGTCATTATACACGAATTGGCCGTATGCATCGAAAACGTTCAGCCACAGATCAAACATTACAACAACAAATAAAACGTAAAAAAATCAACATTGCTGAAGATAATTCGGCAACAATAAATTGTAATTTAAATCGATTGGATCGCGATGGTAATCTTTTAGTAAAATGGAAAAAAGATGGAAAAATTATTCGTCAATCATTATTGAATCAACCAAATGATGATACATTAAATACAAATGTAATGGAAACATCGTTATTTCGTGATGATGGCCGCATTAATATTGATACAAAAAATGGTTCAATCACTATTTCACCAACGATACCATCAGATGCAGGCATTTATGAGGTAGAAAAATAATTTATTTAATTATTATTGTAGAAAAAAAATTATTCTCCGAATTTAAGCGAATAATATATTAGGTTATAGCGGGTGGGATAATACGCATCCCTCCTTACATTTCTTTAGCACTCTCTAGAAAGTTAAAAAAAAAAAAAAAATAAAAATGAAAATGTTGCACAAAAATTGTCTCAATTGGTTTGGATTTTTTCAAATCAAAGTTCATCCCAGCACATCCCAAAATTGAATCCAAAATCAAATTCAAATTCAACAAAAAGAAAAGAAATAATGTCTCAACAATTCATCACATCCAATCAAAACGATTTCTCTGATCCTTCGGAACTAATTGATATTTTTTTCTCTCAAATTGTTACATTTTTAGTGTTCAATTTTACGAAATGGTAATGCTGTTCAAAGTACTCAGACAACTGAATTGATTATAATTGAAAAGTTAAAATTCACTCCGCCGCCAACATCGAAAGGATTGGAAATTGGCAGCGTGGGAAAAATTCATTGCAAAGTTCAAGGAACGCCAACACCACAAATAAAATGGACAAAAGTAAGTATATTTGTTTGTGGCGAAGTTTCTTCTTTTTCTTCTCCTCCTTTTTTGTTGTTCCATTATTACAATTTTCAGAGCATGGATCATCTCAGATATCTGTTTATAATAAAAAAGAATGTCGTTGAGATTGAAAGATGTACAATTTTGAAGATGAAACAAGAATAAGTGTACTTCTTGATATCAAAGAGAATGTTAAATTTTTAAGCACTTTTGAATATTTCCTCTCAAAAAACATCTTTCAAAGAGAGAGAGAGAGAGAGAGAGAGAGAGAGAGAGAGAGAGAGAGAGAGAGAGAGAGAGAGAGAGAGAGAGAGAGAAGAAAAAAAGAAACGATTTATTTTCATTTCATTTTTATTTCATTTCAACAAAAATGTATATTTTTCATGCATTATTTCCAGTGACTGAATGTAAATGATTTTCTTTTTTTCTTTTTTTTCTTTTCTTTGTAGGATTCATCCGACATTTTACCAGATTTCGATGTAAATGGTACATTGATTTTTAAAAATGTGTCTGAATCGAATCGCGGAAATTACACATGTCGAGCATCAAATGATCAGGGTGAAATAAGTGCAACTGTTGTTGTGACGCCCGTAATTGCTCCAAAATTTTTAGTCAAACCTCAGAAATCAATTCAAGTAAATGAAATGAGTTCAATTATGATTCATTGTTTGGCAACTGGTGATCCAATGCCAAAAATTCAATGGGACAAAGATTTTGTTTATTTAAACATCAGCAATTCAGACGCAAGCCGATTAAATGTATTAGATAATGGTACATTGTATTTTACCGAAGTACATTTGGATGATGAAGGATTATATGGATGTACAATTGGCAGTAGCGCCGGTTTAAAGCGTGAAGAAGCTAATTTAAGTGTAAGACGTAAGTAATTGCAATTGATAAACAAAACAAACAGAAAAAAAGAATGAAAATAAAAGAAGAGAAAAAAGAAAAACCGTAAAAAAACTAATCACAATTTCGTTTTTTTTTTTAGCATCTGAAGAATTGAATGGTGATGATGGTCAAGAGGGAAGTTTTTTTGTTGTTCGCGCCGTATTAATCACAGTCACCGTTGTCTTTTCATACATAATTCTGGTCATTGGTTTAATGTTTTGGTGTCGCGTTAAGCGTAAGGCTCGAAAAAATCGTATGCAACTAATTGCTAAAGAGAATGTTGACACATTATCACGAAATGATACAAAACCAAATGAGCCAAATGAACCAAATGATGAGAATGAACCATGTTTAGCAGAGAGAAATGATAAAAAGACTGAAAAAGATTGGAATGGAACGAGCAATGGTATTACAGCAAAAACTGAAAATTCAAATGCAAACAATGTTAAACATTCAAGTAAATCGAATTTAGATCAAATTACAATACCACGAACCGTATTATTTGATGTAACACAATTGGGACGTGGTGAATTTGGTACAATTTATACGGCCAAAGTAAAAATTTGTGATTTAAAACAACATTTACACAAAGATGTTTTTACAACAATAAATATTGAACATGAACGTGAACAGGAATGCAAATCAAATGGTACCATTGAAAATGTCAATGAAATTAAAGAAATACCCGAAAATAATGATGAAACAATTAATTATGTATTGATTAAAGCATTAAATAAAGTCAAAGATGAAAATGTATGCATTGAATTTCGACGACAATTGGATATGTTTCGTGCAGTTTCACATCGTAATGTTGTAAAATTGTTTGGTTTATGCCGTGACAAAGATCCACATTATTTAGTACTTGAACATACGGATGTTTGCGATTTAAAAGAATATTTAAGTCAACGTGCCGATCAATTAACTGATTTAACAATAAAAAATGGCATTACTACATCAAAAAATAATTCAAACGATGCAACAATACAATCAATAAAACTTCCACAATTATTATTATTTGCACAGCAAATAACACGTGGCATGGATGCAATTTATCGTGCACGATATATGCATCGTGATTTGGCTGCACGAAATTGTATTATAACATCCAATTCAATTGTTAAAATATCATATCCAGCCATTATAAAAGATAAATATAATCGTGAATATTTTAAATTAAAAACAAATATGGTACCATTACGTTGGATGGCACCCGAATGTATTGAAGATGATGATAATACAATTAAAAGTGATGTGTATTCATTTGGTACACTTGTTATGGAATTATTTGGATTTTGCACAGAATTACCAATTCAACAATTGAACGATGATGAATATTTTAAACAACTTCAAACCAATTCCATTGAACGTAAAATGCCAGATTTTGTGCCCGAAGACATTTCCAAATCATTGGTAAGCATTTGAATAGAAGTGTTTTTTTCTCTTTTTCTACGTTTTTGTTTTTTTTTTTCTATGGTTTTCTTCATGGTTTTAATTCATTTTCATTTATTTCACAGTTATCATGTTGGAAGACAAATCCAAAGGAACGTCCTTCATTTAGCACTCTAAATACCGTGATCTCGAAATATCTTCAGCAAATCGATGCAACTGGATAGATAAAGTTATTTTATTGAGTTCAAAGTCAATAAAACAACAACAAAAACAAAAATAAAAACAAAAAAGCGAAAATGTGTTCGTTTTTTTTTTCCACACTCTTAATTTTTAAGTAAAAGCAATAATAATCAGAAACAACGAAGGAAATTATGCATTTAAGTGGTGACTGAATGAATCGATAGAATTGAAGATGTTTTTTTTTTTTTGTAATCAAGAGAGCACATTTCATCAATCATAAAAACATATATATATTCATTCAATATTGCATTCAATTTCCCTCCAATTTATGATCAATTTTTATGTGTTTCTTTTCTTTTTTTTTTCAATGAGTGAATAATATATTCTTAAGTATTATATATATTGATGTTTCTTCGACTGTGCTATGCATTCTGATTGAAAATGTGAATTCTTTGAAATTGGAATCAAGTCAATACAATGTTGTTTGTTCAATCATAAAACAATAACAACAACAACAACAACCATAGCCAGTTTTGAGATTACAACGTGGTCCTAGGGACATTAAATATAAATTTATATTGACTTTGGGCTTCCAACCCATTTTTGATAAATTAAATCCTCTATAAATTGATATAGATTTCATTTTTGTAATGTCCAAAACAATGCAATTTACATTTGTAAAAAAAAAAAAAAAAAAAAAAAAAATTATCTCAACAATGTGTGAGACAATCGGCTTGTGAAAATGGTGCTTATGCACAGAGAATTCACATTCAAACACATAAATGTGAAGAGAATGCATTTAACGGTCGTATTTCTCATTCTCAATAGTTAAAAAGAAAAATTATTAGTGAACGAAAAATTATTTGTAAAATTTGAAAAAATCTGTAGTTGAATTTCTAATGAAAAAAACTTTTTGTACTCATTACGAGTAATTGATTTAATTGTTTTTTTTTTTTTTTTTTTGATCAAACATTAAAATTTAAAATGAAAAATCGAAACAAAAACAACAAACGAAGTGAAACTGGATGAGTTGTGATGTAAATTCAAATAAAAATGTAATAGTATTCATGAAATCATTTGTCGATGAAATTTTTTTTTTTTTTTAAATTTCGTAAAAATCGAATAAGATGATCTAAGACGATTTTTTTTTCCAATTTTTCTAATTTTCTATTTGGACAATTCTAGTTATTGCTAATCTCTCTAGTCTAAATGCAAATGCAATTTTTTAATAATTAAGATTTGAAAAGAGAAAAAAAAAATCTGAATAAAATAAAACGTGAAAAGAAAATGAGAGAAAAGAAAAGAACAAAAAAAAAAAAAAAAAAAACAAACAAACAAGAAAAATTGTACTCGATTTAATTATGTTTTCATTTTATATCATATTTTTGATTTTTAACATAGACCTATTCTCTTCTATTTAGTACATTCATAAATATATATATATATATATAAATATAAAAAGAATATTTGTATTTTGGAGTATTTACAATATTAATAAAATATGCATTCACAAGTGCAGATGCATAGACATTTATTGGATTTTGTTATACGATTTTTATCTTCCTTTTATTTTTATTTGAATTTTTTTTTTTTTTTTTTTTTTTTTTGCAAATTTTTTCTTTGACAATTTATTTACATTTTAGTTTTCCATTGCACATAAAAATGATGAACTCTTGCAATTATCGACTTTGGTCGATCACATTTTACATTGTTGCAGTCTACAGTTACTTCTTAAACAGGCAATTTTTGTTTTGTTGTGAAAAAAAAAAAAATCAACAAATCAAATGTAATGAATCGGGCTGCGTTAATTGCATACATTTCATAGAATATTGATCATTTCTGTAAAATACTGATGGAATCACTTTTGGGGGGCAAAAAAACAATAAACCTATCCAATCATCATCAATAGATTCTATTTAGGGAAATCTGTAATAAAATCTCAACTTTGTTTGAATTGCACACTATCCAGTGATTTAGCTCGCATTGTCCTGAAAATAAGAATAAATTAACCATAAAATTAATCATAATTTGATAATTTATAAGGGGATCATTTTCGATAAATCTCACCTTCGTCGAGCTATATCTAGAATAACTGGGCCTTCTTTGATAGATTTGAACATGGCAATTGCTTCAAGATGGCTCATTCCTTCCAACGATTCATTGTTCAATGACAATATTTCGTCACCTGTGAGAGCAAATGAAACAAAAAAAAAAAAAAAAAAAAAAAAACTATCATGGAAACGATCCATATAAAAATATTACATTAATTGTGACTAGGAAATTGTCACATTGAAAAATAAAAGTGATTTCATCCAATTTGGAGAGATTAAAATAAAAATGTAATACAAAATGTATGAAAATGAAAAAAAAAAAAAAAAAAAAAAATACAATTTTTAATTAAGACAAACATACCGGCCAACAGATTTCCATTGTCAGCCGCTTGACCGCTCGCAAAAATGGTCTTAACAAATATACCGATGCTACCTTTAGGTGAATCACGACCGCCCACAATGCTAAAGCCCAATGATTTCATACCGGCACCTTTTTGGAAATTAACCTTGAAAAATACAAACTTTTGAAGATCTTTTTGATCTAGAATAGTGAAAAATAAAATTATATTAAGTCATTAATATAAATTACACATTAAAATGCAAGAGAGAGAGAGAGACAGAGAGAGAGAGACAGAGAGAGAGAGACAGAGAGAGAGAGAGACAGAGAGAGAGAGAGACAGAGAGAGAGAGACAGAGAGAGAGAGAGAGGGAGAGAAAGGGAAAAAGGGTGAGAGACAGAAACAAAGAGAGAAGAAAAATGTAACCAATTAAAAGTATTGTATGATTGGACACTTACTTTCTGTATCATTTTCATGTTCCATTGGTGATGTTTGTTGTTTGCAAAATGATTTAATGCTTGTGTCCTCGAATTCATTGGGCGATGTATTTTGTGTTAATGGTTTCATTAAATTATTTATATCTGAATAATAATTCAATGTATTTTCACCAATCAATGGTAGAAAATTGCATTTTATCGATTGAATTGGTGACGATGATGATGACGATTTTTCAATTCCATTATGTAGTTCGTGATTTATATGCATCGATTTATAATCGATTGGTGTGAAAAATTTCAATTTTGGTAAATCACATTTTCGAGATGAAAATGGTTTATATTCACAAAAACTGTGACGATTTGTTTTAATTGTGCCATCCAGTGGTGGTAATGGTGGTGTTAATTTTGTTTCGCCCAAAATATAACAATTATCAAATGTATTACTATTATTATTATTATGCTTGTTATCAGTTGATGATGATGATGATGATGATGATGATTGCCAATTATCATGTGTACATTGAATTGAATCTTTATCACTGTTTCACGATCATTATGCGATGTATAGCCATATTTTGATAAAAGATCAATTCGTTTTTTACCCAAAATTCGCCATCGCTCTTCATTGATTGACGATGTATGCGTTTTATTTTTATCACCATACACAGGTACATAATCCGTATAATTTTGTAATGGTTTCAAGTCAGATACACGATGGCTCCATGATGTTTCATTCTTTGGTCTGTTGATATTTTTTTGCATTGGCACATCATCATTTAATTGTTTTGTGCCATCATTATTCATATTGTCATTTGTTCGTACGGGTAAATCGAAGCCTGAAAAAATTAAATGTTTGAAATTCACACAAAATTTGAAGATGAAAAAAATAAAATGATTTCGAATTTTCATTTTGAAAAGAAATATGAAAAAAAAAAAAACGTTTTCTTTTTAAGAATTCAAAAATTACCATTTTGCATTTCAATTTTTTGTTTTGTATCACGATTATCGCCATATGTAGTTAATTCGTCATTTGTAATGACGAGCTCTACAGAATCATCAATGAATTGCGATAATAAATCCTGAACATTACCATACGCATCATGTTTATTTAACGATTTCATTCCACGTAAATCGATACAATTTACGTTGATGACTTCGTCTCCAATACAAATTCGTCCATCAGCCATTGCCAATCCGGTGCACAATAAATTCGAAACAATATATCGATATTCATGTTGTTTATCCGTATCGATTGGCATTATTTCAATGCCAATAATATCATTTAATGATTTTCGTTGTAATTTTACATGTTTATATCGTTTACGAATATTCAATTGAGGTGTACATATTGCATTTAATCGTTTTAAATTGAATTCATCATTCGGTGTTGTTGCTTTAATTGCATTTTGTTCATCATTGTGTCTACTATCACTATCATATCCCGATTCATTTGAACTGAAGCAACTGTTAAATCTTTGGTATGTAAATCGTGGTGATTGCGATTTTAAATCACAATTACCATTTTCATTTGGTGTCAATAGCGGTGTATTATTGTCATTACATTCGGCCATCATATCATCGGATATTTGATATTGTTGTTGTTGTTGTTGTTGTTTTGTTGTTGTTTTGTTGTTTTAGTTGTTGCGATTTTTCATTGTCATTAACTGGCTGTACTTTAAAATTAATTGTGCTATTGTTAAGTAATTTCATCTCTTGTAATATACGCTTTTGATTAATTACTGAACCACCATTCTCTTCCGGTAGCACCGATAATTTTGAGCGCAAAAATGCGTATGGAAAATTGGAACGTTTTGTTGCTTGCGGTTCATTACCAACATTTGCAATATCATCATAACTAGCCGCTTTCACTGGTGCTTTCTTATTTAAATAATTTTCATTTATCTTATGTTTATTATTTACTGTATTGATTTTAGCCTCGATCGTTTTTATTGTACGATTGCACAAATTTATATTGATGCCATCCGTTGGATCATCACCTTTTACATATGATGGTGTATTTAGTTGACTAGTCGAACTGCTTCTATACAATGTTCGTGTGTCATTTAAATGTTTTGCATTGCTTTGATTGCTTCGGCTAAGCATTCCAGTTGATCCGATCCGATGAAAAAATGTTTTAAATGAATAATTATTTATGGTGGTGGATGATGGTATTATTGTTGCCATTGAATTTGTATCATTATTTGATTTTTGCGCACTTTTTAATGAAAACATACTTCGACTAGTTAACGAATCGCCAGATTGTTGCTTTCGTGCCAAACCATCTTCATACACTTTCCGACTGTCATTACGTCGCAATAGTTCAAATTTTTTACTCATACGACGTCCCCATGTAAACACTGTAATTGCAGAAAAGGAAAAAGAGAGAGAGAGAGAGAGAGAGAGAGAGAGAGAAAGAAAGAGAGAGAGAGAGAGAGAGAGAGAGAAAGAGAGAGGAAGAAAAACAATTTAAAAAAGTTAGAATATTCCCGTTGGTGAATTCTTTATCTTTTTATCTGGCCTTTTTCTCAAGAACAAATTTATTTTCTTGAAAGCCACATTTTGAACGAATCGTTTCAATATCAAAAGGAAATAATTTCAAATCGATTAAATCTAATTTTAACAGATAAAGAAATATTTTCCATTGCGATAATATGGAAAAAATTTTCACGTACTATTTCTTGCTTCTTTTGGAACGTCACCACCACCACCATCTAATACAATAATTGGAACCGCTTTTACAACTTTGTAATCAGGTAATTGACCTGCAAATAAAATGCAATGTATCTTGTTTATTTATAAATGTATAAATGTATGTGTTGTAATAAAAAATATTCTTTTCACAATTAAAAATTGAATGTTGAAAGTGATCAGAATAGCATTATTGTTTCAATCAACTTGGCCTTTTACTCAAATCATATCACATTTTGTTAAATTTCAACATCAACTTTTAAATATCTAAAATTGGTTAGTTTTAAATTAAAAACATTTAATTATTTCCATTAATTGTTGGCTATTTCGTAATGAAAATGTATTTTTGTTTGTCGTTTTTTTTTTTTAATTTTATTTTTTTTTTTCATTTTTCGTTTTTTTTTTCATTTTTCGTTTTGCATGAAAATAACAGAAAAAAAAAAGAATGAATTGCAAGGTTTCATACCATTTTGACCAACAAATTTGATTTTTCCTTCAACTGAATTCGTTGATGATTCCGATTTGATGTCAATACTTTCACTTACTGTGCTGAGCGAATCGTTGTCATCTTGGACTAATAGTTTTGTTTCTAAATTATCGAGTGTTGCTGTTGTAAAATGTAAAAGAAAAAGTACCGTTATTTTGTATTTCTTGCCCTGTACATTTATTTTAGGGAATTACATTCACTTTTAACAAAGTAGAAAACAAAAAAAAAAAAAAAACAACAATAATTGAAATTGGAAGACATTTCGTTATTGAATTTACCAAAAAGTTCATTTATGAAATCGCTCGTTGAATCCGAATGTAGATTGGTTTCTTGTTGTTCGTCCGTTGGCCTTGTCATCGTTGTCAAATCACCAACTATATGCGGTGTTGTTGTTGTTGTTGTTGTTGCTGTTTCATAATGAATATTTACCGTTTCATCAATTTGATCGCAGTCGGGAATTGGTGTAAATTTGTCGGTGGCATGATTTTCAATCATTTTCAAACTATATGGTATATTATGTTGTTGTTGTTGTTGATGATTGTAATGCTTTTTTTGATCATCAATATAGGCATTTGTTGGATTATCACACTCATTTGTATGTTTTTCATCATTGTTTTCATTTTGAATATTTGTATTATCATGTTCATATTCTTGTTGCGAATTACAACTAACAATTTTTACATGTGGATCATTTTCATTGGCCACTACCGATGAAACATCACTGTATTCACCAGATTTTCGACTTTTGAACAAGCGCATAATTTGTTTCGGGGCCGTCCCCTCAATTATGTTTGATTGACATATAAATTGTTTGCACTTTACACAAAACGATTTCAGTGAAATTTAATATGAATTGATATGTGATTCCAAGCAGCATTTTTTTCTCCTCCCCCCTTTCAGTTTTTGTATAACCTGTTGTTGTGAAAATGAAATAAATTTATTTTCTGTATCAGCATATTTGTTTGTTAAGTTTTTTTTTTTCTTTTTTTTTCGACATAAAATAATACCATGCATGAAAATACAAATGTTCTCTATTTCAATAAAGAAAATTTCTATTTGAAATTTGATAGTAATTTTAGCATTTTCTGTTTAGATTTTATTTGATTATCCATTTCCTGTGTCTAGATCTTTGGCCAATGTATTCATTCGATGAAAATTCTGGCACTAAAAAATACATTTCAGACCTAGTTTGACGACATAAAACCTCGAAACTAAATGTTATCGTGCATGAGGCATGACTATAAACATCATTGATCTGTATTATTTAGAATATAATTCGGCAATTATATTACGCAAACTCCTACTTCATAATTTAACACTAAAATGTTAAGTATATCTTGGAATATGGTATATTTTCACAAAAATTTTGTCACGACATCTAGATGATATATATCTTACATATATGTTTCATAATCAAAATAAGTTTTCATTTTTCGAAAACAAAATTAGAATCTCATGACCAGTTGTTTATTTTACTTTTTTTTTTTTCTGTGAAAATTAAATTATTTCATGGAATGTTGTTTAAAATATACGCATCCATGTTGATTTGTTTTGTAAAATGTTTCTTTTTTTTCTTTTTCTTTTTCACTTAAAACAAAGCAAAGAGAATAATGAAATCAGAGCGACATTCTACAGTAAATATGCATTATACATTGCTTGTATAGCGTGCGTGGAACGATATAAACAACAATAACGTACAAAAACAACAACAACAACAACAACAAAAATTATTTTATTGTGTAGAGAAATAAACTAACGGTAGATTTTTGGCCAATTTGTATGCATGGTTAAGTTGTTAACAAAAAAATGTTTTTGTTGTTGTTGTTGTTTGTGTTATGTTGCTTAAAAACTCACAATCTAAATTCAACATCGCACGATCATCTACTTGCTCTGAGTGTTCATTCAACACTGTTCAATTGAATGAATAAACAAATTTGGTTTTACACATTTTTTTTTTCTTTTTTTTTTTTTTTTTTTTTTGGCGCACATGAAAACATTATCATGTGGTTGCAGTTTTCTTTGAATTTGACATCTTTTTTCTCAATTTGACTTTTTCTTTTTTTCAATTTGTCTCTTCTTTTAATCTAATTTTAAATTGATTGCATCTTTCTTTAATTGATCTTCTTAGAAGATTCTTCTATAATAATGAAAAAAATGTTTGTTTCATTTAAAAAAAAAAAACAAAAGAATAAAGAATGAAAAAAAGTTCTGAAAATGTGCATTAAGAAAAATCAGCATTTAAAATTCTTATTTTCACAACAATGGCATATAAAAACGAACTTTTTTTTTTTTTTTTGTTAAAACATGCAACAAAATTAACAAAATATTATGATGTTATTTGTACTTTGATTATAAAAGCATTTTCTTTAACCGAGTTTAAACAATGATTTTGTTATTAATTAAGCACAATACATAGATACCAACGAAACAAGGAAAATAAAAAGAAAGAAATAATCTCAAAATCAATGCACGCGGCGACATTCACATCGCACTGATAATTTTCAATGATGTACATACTTAGTTCTGTAGATAATTTGGCACAAATACATTTTATTGCCAAAGGAAGTATAAAAAAAAAAAAAAAAAAAAAAAAAAAAACTACATGAAGAAGAAAAAGAACAAAGAAAACCGAAGAAAAATCAAACTAGAGAAAAAAATGCATCGACGATCGAAAACATAAACAATATTAAAAAGAAATACGACCATAAAATGGCAATAGAAATCAAGAAAAGAAGAGAGAGAGAGTGAGAGAGAGAAAACAAACAATTTCAATCTGTGTCTAATACACTTTCGATAATTTCTAATGTATGTTGGATAGTGTATAATGGCACAACAGACCTCGATTCGCTTGAGTCTACAAACCATGTATTACAAAAGTTTGAAATCTTAATACATTTTTTCGTTGTTGTTGTTGTTGTTGTTGTTGCTCTTATTGAACGTTAAAACGCCAACGTAAACCATGCATTACTCATTGTACTCATAACTAAAAGTAAAGTCTGATAAAAACGACAACTAATATCCAAATAATAATGAACGAAAAGAGAGAGAGAGAGAGAGAGAGAGAGAGAGAGAGAGAGAGAGAGAAAAAAGAAATAAAAACGAGACCAAATAATTATTAAAAGCAATTCTAAATTGACTTTTAGGCAACGATTTGTTGCTAATAACACGCAAAATATAGCAAACAAAGCACCGACAAAAATGAATAATACAACAAGTAGCAGCAGCAGCAAAAAATAAATAAATAAATAAATAAAACCAACTGCAGCGACATTCACATCGCAACATAATAGTCAATTTTCTTACTCAGAATCTATAATATGATATAATTTCGATTGACGATGTGAACGAACGAATAAATAAACGAAAAACAAAATCACAAAAAAAAAAAAAAAAAAAAAAAAAATGACTACAAAATTGTACCTGCTAGTTGTGTACCTGTTATTAACTTGCAGTCGTATCGAAAGTGTGAACACAACGAAAAAAACAAAAAACGAAACAAAACGATTTATATAGTAGTATAGTGTATAGAAAACGTTCGTGAACGATCGATACTTTCAAAAAGTGACCATTTTGCAATTAGGTGAACTTGTTCGTTTGTCTCACACTGTAAAATCACTCATTCTTTCGCTTGCAAAACACCAGAATATAGCAGCTATTTTATTTTTGTCTCAAAATCAATCGAAACATCTATTGCACGGCCACATTGGCACTGCCACTGCCACTGCCACTTTATGATCACTATTATAACTTACCTTAGCATCACATTTGGCATTTATGGAAAGCTTTTAAGCCCGTTTTAAGTTTTGATATCTGTTAAATGAATGATCATTGTATTACTACACTCGTTTTGCTCATTAATTCAAAATGAGAGAATAAATATCGATGAACGTGCTGCACAACACAAAACATACACACACGAAAGAGAGTGAGAGAGTGAGAGAAAGAGAAAGAGAGTGAAAGAGAAAGAGAGAGAAAGAGAAAGAGAGAGAAAGAGAGAGAAAGAGAGAGAAAGAGAGAGAAAGAGAGAGAAAGAGAGAAAGAGAGAGAAAGAGAAAGAGAGAGAAAGAGAGTGAGAGATAAAGATTGAGAGTGAAAGAAAAAACAATATACACGAGAAACACCAAAAGAAAATAATAAACACAAAAATCGAAGTGTTTTTCCTGCCAATGAAATTTCAAAGATTTCCTAATTACTTGAAAACATAATCAAATTATTTTCATTTGATTTGATTCGATTTCTCTTTAATCTTTAATCCAAAACGAAACGAAATACCCACAAACTCGATTGCAATGTTCTACATGATCGCTTTTGATTCCGCTGCAATGTTTTCTATCCCAATTAACATGTTATAGTTTTTTTTTTTTTTTTTTTAAATACCATCAGTCGTGTCTAAGTGATTAAAAAAAAATATAATAGCAACGGCAGCAGCAGAAATACCATTGCATTGGTCACTATAGCAAATGAAACAACACACTTTGGCGAAGCTCTTGATGTGCTTTGCACGAGGAGAATAGTGGATATGGCAACGGAAGAAATGCGGAAGGTTAGTTTATCTACCGTGCACCACACATCGCATAGAGAGAGAGAGAGAGAGAGAGAGAGAGAGAGAGAATAACAACGTACTGAAAACACAACCAACGGACCTCATTCGATTAGCATTCGTGCCGAACGAATCAATTTAAACGAACACTTTTATTTTATATTTCACATAATGAAAAAAAAAAAAAAAAAAAATATTTTATGTATATTCGACAATTCTGCTTGTTTTTATTATTTTTAATCTCCTTAAAACACTATGCACATTTTCTAATCGAATGGATTTTGCATTGTTTATAAATGTTTAAGTTATATTGACTTTATGTGAAACGCTGTTGATGATTTCAGTAATTTTTTTTTTTTGTTCAGTTGCAATGAAGAATATATCACTAGACGGTGGAAAAGCGGGCGCAAATCCAAATAAACTCAATAAAGCATGGCAAAATATTACGCATGTTCCGGAGGCTTGATTTCCTTAAATTGTGTGCAATGTAAAATATTTGAAGTTTTTTTTCTTCTTTCTTTGTTTTTTTTTTTTTTTTTTTTTTTGTTGAAATTGTTGTGTATGTAATTTTCTAAAATGTTACTAACTGATTGGAATGCACTGGTTAAGCAAGTCAAAAGGTTTGACCAACTCTGTTTTTTATTTTTTTTTCGATATGGGTTCGAAATTGATGACAATCCAAAATTGGCTATTTTGTTTGTTATGAATATGCTGCGCACAAAAGGCCCTCTTTGCATTATTAACAATGAATTTATTTGTTGTTGTTTCATTTGATATATTTTCATTCGATCGAATAAAGAAATAAATGAAACAGCCTAATTCATTTTTGGTCACCGAATGGGATATTAACTATTGATCAGAACCGGTTCATTTAATGCTATTTCATTGCTATTTTCTTAGTTATTTCCCACTGTCTTATCAAATTCAATTTAGTTGATCAGCATATTTTAACGATCAATATATTTACATTAGAATGATCATCATGTAAATTGTAGCAGGAACAATGAAATCACTTTTTTGATTTTTTTTTTTTTTCAAATTGATATCAATAGAATGAAAAGAAAAACGACAATAACAACAATAGCACCAACAACAAAAAACCAAATAAAAATAACATATCAACAGTTTAATCAACCGATATTAACATGTTGTTTTTTCTATATCTCTTTCTCTCTTTTTCTTTTCCTCTCTCTCTCTCTCTCTCTCTCTCTCTCTCTCTCTCTCTCTCTCTCTCGCTCTCCTGTTAGTCGTTGTTGTCAATATCATAGCATAGTTGCCGGTGTGTTTTTGCTTTTTGGCACTTTGCGAGTTTGCGATCAATTTTCTGCGCGATATGCGTGCGCTTTATATAGATATATATTTTCGTGTGTTTTATATTTGTTTCTTCAGAAGAATGACATTCAGCACCACATAAAACGGTGTGGCATGGTGATTAGGTTCACAAACTTGTTGTGGAATTTTTTTTTTCTTCTGTTTTGTTATTCTGCAAAGCACTCAATACGATCGTGTATTTTTTTTTTTTTTTTTTTTCATTTAATTCTTATATTCCTTTTGTAAATTTTGCATTTTTGTTTCTGCGACAAAACGTTAAAATCGTTTTAGATTTTGTTTTATTTTTAAACATCTTTTCTTACGTTTATTTTCTCTTCACAAAATGGAAATAACGAGAGAAAAAAAAAAAAAAACTATTCTGCATAGATTGGGCGGCACTACACTAGTTGATATTTGCAAAAAATAAAAAGAGAGATAAAGAATGACCAAACTACCACACACTTTAAAGCACGTTCAATGATTAACAGAAAATTTAACAGTAAACACCAAGTTCACAAAGAATCAACCGATGTGCTTTGATTGTTTTTGTTTAAAACCACAACACAACGAACGATCTCTTTTCGCGATCGTAAATTTTTATTTATTTTTTTCTTCTTTTTTTTTTTTCTTTTTGCTTTTCACAAATTAATGAATAGAATAGCACCTATTCTGAATGACAAATGAATTTTAAAATGAAAACACAACACAATCTGTATGAATAAATAAATAAACAAAATAGACTTAAATACGGATAAATTGCTTGAAAAATAGCGATACGTTCCATATTAGAGCGCTAAGAGTCAAGTGCAACACTGCTGCTTTCGCTTGTTGGTCACAAACCACGAGCTCTACCTGATTACAGTCATAACAACGAATGCCAAAGTATGTTTGGCGGTACGGATTTTTCATATGAAACGTATTGACCGAATAAATCGATGAAATGCGTATGCCGTTCTGTCGCTCCCTCTCTCTCTCTCACTCTTTTTCTCTTTCTCTTTCTTTTTCTCTCTCTTTCTCTCTCTCTCTCACTGTCACTCTCACTCTCTCTCTCTCTCTCACTCTCACTCTCACTCCCCCTCTCTCTCTCCCTCTCGCTCACTCTCTCTCTCTCTCCCTCTCTCTCTCTCTGTGCATACTCTACGTCTACTTTACATACCAATCATTTGTTCAATCAGATTGAACTTAACACGTGTGCTTTCTCTCACTCTGCGTTTGTTTCGTTTTCTGTCTCTTTTAGCGTTAGCTTTGTAATTTTTAAGCGTTAACTCTATTATTTTATGTCCAATTGATCTTAACTGTATGTCATTCCGATGGAAATGTTATTTGGTGAGAGAAAAAGAAAAATGAAAGAAAACTTGACCATTTCGAGGACAGTGATGTAATCGCAATGTCAAATCAAAAAATACAAAAAAAAAAAAAAAAAAAAAAATACCAAATCATAAGGGCCTTTAACCAGATTAAAATATATCATATTTATAACATTACCATATTGTGATATCATGCACGTCAATCATGAGTAGTATGAACTTGTATGTTATTGCAAAACCGGTTTAGACCACGCCCACAACAACTTTTTTCATATGTGAAAACCAGTAATTTTATATGTGTGAGTATGGCAACGGACCTCTTTGCCATGTATTTTGTTGTTGGAATCGTTCTGAGTGTACCATAATACATCCGAATGGTTCTATCTCTTACCACCCCCCACCCCCCTCGCTCTCTCTCTTTCGAAAAGAAAAATATACAAGGCACATGGAAAACGCATCCGAATGTTCTGATACCATCACATTGATAAACATACAATAAACATTGTGTTGGCCCACTGAATTTTGCTGCACTAAATTGATGAGTTTGTAATTGCAATTGAGTTTTAGCCAATTCCATTGTTACAAACATGTAAACGTGTACAAGAATGTAGATCCCTATTGACATCTTTATCTAAGCCTATTGACATACAAATTTTAACCATTGTTTCCCAGTCTGCGTTGCTGATGATGGACAGTAAACTGTTCGAAATGCATTCATAGTTTTTGATTCAAAATAAATTGGCATTCTCAATATAAATGTGTTTTTTTTTTTTAAATTTTATTCATTTAATCCATAAGAGATTGCGTATTATCGTTTCATTTGTGATTTATATGTATATACATGTAATTCAAAAACAATCAACTCTTTGGCTCACTTAGCAATAATTATTTTTTCTTTTTATATTCATCTTCCATGGACGGATCTACGAAATCTTCTTCCAATTTACGCTTTACCGACTTTTCGTCATTCAAAGCCACTTCATATAATTTCTTGGCAAATTTTCTTCCATCATTATTACAATGTGGCATTCGTTGTATGTTTTTACATGTGAATAGCTTTGATTTCAAGACATTGACGCCACCTATACGATTTATCAATGTATACTGACTACACCAACGGAAACGGCAATTGTCGTTTGCATTCCGTAATGGTGTATGTGCAATTCAGAATATATGTGATAGAGATCGCATGCAAAGTAATTGCCATTCAATTTATGCCATTGTTGATGTACTTGCTTGCGGCATTCAGTGCACGGACTCATTTGCTTTGGTATGAAAACATTGAATATACTAGTAAATCGCACATGATAGTACCAACATTTTCGGCGATGTTTTCCTATAGAAAAACAAAAAAAAAACAAACAATACAATTTTGTTTAATTGATAAAATTGTGAAGAAAAATTCACATATTACATACAATTATTGCATCATTAGAAAATAAATCACAGGAATCATTGGAATCACTACTTTCAATCAGAATTTTCTACGACACTACAGCAAATGCTTCACGGATTTCACCCGCTGTTGAATTGAGAGGCAACGACATCACGACCTGACAAAAAACAGAGTATGAATAGTGATACTGTTTAGTTTAATTGAATTGAAAAATAACTGTGACAATATAACAATACACTCAATATATTTCCAAATAAATGCAATAATATCAATTACTCATAACGTTTAATTGAACCCTTTCTACCTCTTGATCGTCTTCTTTTTCCATTTAAAATAAAAATTGCAAAATTTGTATGTAAAAAAAAAAACAGAATTGGATTTTTGTTTTTATAACATCTATTAAAAAAAATCTATACATTTTCAAGTTTACTATTTATTTTTGGTTTGACATATCACATAATATGTATTTGACAGTTGCAAATGACTATGGATGGATACGTTTAATGTGCTCTTTTCCCACTTACATTTATCAGCGAATACATACTCAAAGATTTGCTTAAATAGAGTATTTATGTCAAATGAAAATAATATTGTTTTATAAGTTTTATGGCTCAATATTTCGATTTTTTATATTTTCTTTTCGAAAAACTATATGATAAATTGATTTTGCGTTGTATAAGTAAACAGAAAAAACTAACGATTAGAAAGTGCGTGAAGAAAAAATTAGAAAGTAAAATTGATATATGGAATTAAAATTTGTTTTATCAAAGACACTGAAAATAAGTTGCAAGCCGATAGCAATATGGATGAAATACTGGCAAAAATTGGGACCAAAGCAGAATTATCTAAAAATGGAAATGACAATCTTGTGGTAAGGACATTGAGTTTGGTTCTTGTTTTTTTTTCTTTTTTTTTTTTTCACTCAAACTATTTTCTTACTTTGCAGTCAAGCATCAATAAATCAAATGAAGAATGTCATTTACATGAAAAGGAATCAAAAATATTACCAAATAAAATTGCTACGACAAAATTCGATGATTTGTGCGACGATGTAACTGAAATGGTTTTATGCCACTTAGAATTGAAAGATTTGATCATTGTTTCTGACACAAATAAACGTCTTCAAAATATTTCTCGATCAATATTTTATCGGAAATTTCGACATCATTTGATTTGTATTGAGACTTATCCATCTGAACTTGAATATCAATTTTATATTAAACATGAAAGAATCAAAAAATTTGTCAGAATTAACGATGCCAAAGTTTGGTTTAAATTAATTCGGAATTTTGGTGAATCCATTAAATATATTAAACTTGTTTCTAATTATTTTTCAACTTGTTATATTGGCAATATTCCAAGCTTTATTAAGTATCTGATTGTATATGTTTTGGAATATTGTGCTAATTCATTGGAGCTATTGGAATTAAGAAATTATCCATATCCATTGTTGCCATTGAATAAACCATTGATAAAACTCAATGAATTTATTGGACAATCATGTCTGGTCTACGAAAAGATAAAATACATGCCAAATTTACGTTATTTGTCGTTAAGCATTATTCCAAAAACATTAAAAAAAAATTGTTTCCCAAATTTGGCAGTATTTGGGACAAACATTCGAAACAATAAAGATGTGCATTCGTTCATTTCTGTTTTAAATATGAATCAGCAAATCAAAGAAATAAAATTGGATTTAAGTTTTGGCGACTACAACTTGATGTTTTCAACGATAAGTGAACTACCCGAATTGGAATCTTTAGTAATTTCAGTGCACGATATGCCACAAAATAATGTACAGGCAGCAATACCGAACTACCGGTTCAAAAAACTTCGATCGCTTACATTTAAAGGTTCTTGTGAAGAACTATATAGTTTATTCATGTTTAATGATATAAGGGAATTAAGTTTTACTCTTCTGAAGGAAGGAAATGCAAGTGGTATGAACTTAGCAAGAAATATGAAAAAATTGAAAAAACTGACTTTCACATTTGCTTGTAATTGTATTGAATATCATGAAATATTGTTGACCGAATTTCCAGAATTGGAATTACTAATTGTTAAATCTAGTACATTAGATGAAAGCAAAATTTTGACACAAATTCTGGCAACTAAATGGAAACAGACTCAAATGGAACGATTTTCTTCGGAAAGCAAATATTTTGATTTGACATTTCTACGTATAAGCGATTAACATTCATTTAAATTTAATTCAGGAATTTAATCGAAAATACATATTTTCAATATGTAACTCTCATAACTCCAATTATTTTGTTACAATTTCAAATTTAGTTAGTTAATACATGGACATTTTTCCTGTTGAAATTTCTGACATTTGTCTTGGCTTAAAAATTAGATGCAAATTTTCAGAAAATAATCTTTCATCTAGCTTATCGTATTCCAAAAACGGATTCACGAAAATCACGTTTCTTCTCTTTATGTCATTTTGGTACATTCATTTCCCGTATTCACAAAATATATACACATAAAGAAGTGAAAATCACTTCAACATAAAATTATTGTGTCAAATTCACACATATGGAGAAAAAACATGATTTTTTCTTAGCCATTCATCATATTGAAAATTGTAAAAATCATTTAAAAAGAATGAATAAATAAAACAAAACACGATATTTGTTGACAAATAAACAAATCTTTTTATTTCATTTTAGTTATATTTATGTGTTTTTATTATAATATATAAAGCAATAATGTAAAAGTTCGATTTAAAAGGTATAGGTATTCGATTGGATTTATAAAAAAATTTGATTTAGAAGCGTTTTTTTGCTTCGAATTATACAGAAATTGTCGCAAAATGTTACTCACACATGAAAATCAATGAAAACTGTCCTGAAATTTAATGTCCTTTCTGATAGTTAGAGTTATAGAATATACAGATATAACAAACAGAATGTTAGCATAATTTGATTAAATTGGTAAAAATTATTATTTTCTTACGAATGGTTGAAGAAACCGTTAAAAAAGGTTAATGGATTTTCTTTGCTTTAATTTAAAATATTGAGCTAAAATTTGAAAAAAAAACAAAAAAAAAAAAAACGGCGAAATCTGTTAATTTTTTTTTTTGCCAATATTTGTGCGATTTTTTGACAAACTTTTAATAAAGCTAACCCATGTAAGGATTTATTTGGGCAATTTGACATGCTTAATATGAAACTCTATTGTGAAATTATTGATTTTAATTTTATGCTTACATTCCAAAACAATTAAACGCTTAACAATTTCAATAAATGTATATGTTAATTGGAACACTTTTTTTTTGCTGATTATTATATGAACAGGGCACAATGAAAGCAAAACATATAATTCTTTATAAAAACGATTTCTTCGTATTGAATAAAATTCAATGTCTGAAACAAAAAAAGTGACGATGAAATCAAATAAAATTACTCGAACAATGACCTCAATAGTAATTTCAAGCATTATTAATGAATGATTTCGATTTTTGTTCCTTCATAAAAACTTTATTTATTTATGCCATATTTAATTGTTTTACATTAGGCGCATTCAATTCTTTTATAGAATTACTTCAATTGAATATGTGACTACTTTTCAAATCGTATTAAAAAAAAAAAAAAAAAAATTACAAAAAAGAATTTGTTTGGTATAGTGTACGTTTGCATCTAATACAAAAAAAATTATGCATCAAAACTACTGACAATTTATTGCCACAATAAAAATAAGTATGAAAAAGTGTTATAAATTCATATAAATTGTATGTGTATAAATGCTAAAATAATTATATATTGCATTGAATTGAGCTTAAAGCATCATCATAGACATTGAGAAAAAATATTAATTTTGGAAAAAAATATTAAAGCTAAAAGTTGTTAAGTTAATTTCTTTGTTTGTTTTTTGTTGTTGTTGTTCTTATTTGTTGTTCTTATTTGTTGTTCAATGGGGTTGATTTTTATTTTGTTATTTACATAATGTGTTAAAGCCTCAAAATTGAAACCATTACAGGCACTATGATTAAATCTGTATTTCGTCCTTTTTTTTCATCTCTTATTTATTTTTTTTTTTCTTGTATACCTATCGTATCTGTTTAGGCATGTGAACTAAATGGTTGTCGATTAATTGGTGCCATTTCAACTTGTCTGATTGTTTCTTCAACAACTTGTCCATCTATTTGTTCTAATGGTTCTTCGCCGATCAAATGTGCCAATTTACTCTCTTTGTATCTGCCTTGAGATCCATTTATGGCACGATCTTCACTAACACACAAGAATAGTGTATCGACCACCATCTACAAAAATGAGAATTTTTTTTTTTTTTTTTTTTATCCAATTTTAGACATTCTTTTTTTTTTTTTAAATTTTTTCAAAATAAAATTGTTTGAATTTTGTTCAATCACCTCAAATAGAGATAGAATAATATGAGCAATGAAGAATGCAAATACACCGATAAATATGCATGGAACCATATAAAAATGAACATCATCGCGATGTCGCAACAGTAAAACACTGATCAAAGCGGCTATTAAACCAACCGCCAGTTTACCCAAGAATAGAATAAAATCACCAATTCCATTGATTGTTGCCACTTGAATACTATTTGCCATTAATGCATTCCAAGCCTACAGAAAAAAAAAAATTATCAACATTTTTTATTTTTATTTTTTTTCAAAAATCTAAATCACAATTTTCAATGATACTTACAACACCAGCAGCTGGACAAAAATTTATGTTTTCAATAGCTGTGGGTAATAATTAATAAGAATTGAGTTTTAATCTTTTTTTTTTTTTTTTCTTTCTCGAAGAAAATGAAATTGAAAAATGAAAATTCTGATTTCTTACCAATAACAGTATATGCATTGTGATTTAAATAACGAATAAATTTCTCAAGAAACCAAAAGCAGCATACACATGATTTCATACAGCATTGAGCACATTCCGATCCCTTATCGGTTCCCTTTTTCATTCTGAAATGAAATAAAAATGATTAAAAGTGAAAAAAAAAAAACAAACGAAATATATAATAATTAATTGAGATTTAAAAAATTGTAAAATGGTAATATTTAACTTGATCAAATACACTCACTTTGCATACAAATAAGTTAAAATCAAACGTGGTACTTTGAATAATAAAATAAGAATTGAACCCTTTGCTGCTGAACCCAAATGGTATTTAAATACCTTTCCCAATGCGGTAAATACTGGTGAATCGGTTGGTTTTCGGAAATACCAAAAACTAACCGCTCCAGCCAAAGCCAATTGTTGACAAGCTGCAAATTAATAAATTAATTTTGTTTAAATTGTAATAAATGTTTTTTGAGCGAAAATCTTATTTCCGCGACGTCTTTTTTTTTTTTTTTGAGAAAATTGCTAGGGATCAAAAACTGAAGACTATTTTTTTTCTCTTCAATTTTTCGAGACCACTGGACCCCCTCTTGTCCGATGGACAGACAAACGGAAAAAATTGTCTGTTTTGCCAACTTTAGACATAATTGCATAAATCACTTATACAAACTGATATTGTCGTTTGAATTAGTAAAAACGATTTTGGAATATTTCATAAAAAAAAATCATATTGCGATTACGATTTGCATTGTAAAATGATCATTTTGCCATATTATTCTATAATCAGATTTTTTATTTCAATTATGAAGAATAATTGAAAAATGCTTTTCTAGAGAGCTAGATGTGATGATAAATAATAATAGGTTACCATGTGATTAATAAACTCTATTGGATTTTTGCGTTCAAAATCGCATATATAATGTAAAAATTTGATCTGTTAATGTACCCATGTGCGCAGCTCACAGAGTGTTTTTTAAATTCACAGAGTAGCCACAGACTAAGGCGTATTTGAAGTGTGTGTATGAGAGAGAATGTTCACAGACTTACTAACTTGTTTTTTGTTCACTCTCTTACACACACTTCGTATACGCACTACTCTGTAGAAATTCTGTGGCTACTCTGTGAATCGGAAAAACACTCTGTGAGCTGTGCACATTGGTAGTTACATATGTTAAATTACTTAATCTACAAAAATTCATCATCATAATCATCAGCAATGTAAATACATTCATGCCTAGGCATCATGCAATATTATTAAATTCTTACCAAATATAAATTCACAAGTCCAAATCAATCCAAATAGATAAAACCAAAGCATATCTTGCAGAATGCCTACATCATAATATTCAATGAATTGATATATTTTGTGATCGATACTAGTATAATTTCCAATGGTTGATGTTGTGGAAAGTGGAAATGGTGCTAAATCAGTTGTATTTGTTGTTGATTGTTTTAACAATGATCGGCTATTTGGCATATTTGCTGTTGCTAAACATACAACAACAGCTATCCAAAATGATAAAAACAATGCAAGTACCAGTGATGCAATAACTGATGGAAGCACTATACTTGGCATTTCAAGCATACAATTGCTAGCTTCTTCAAATAAAGCAGCAAGACCGCTTAATTTCTTTCGTAATATGCATACAACGATTATTATGATGATCTAAACAATAAAATAATAGAAAGAAAATCAAATGTTTTATTAAATATGAATATCGATTAAAATAATGAAAACAATGATAATAATAATAATAATAATAATCTTACCATAACAATTGTGGCTAAAATGGCCATCACTTTAATCATTGTTTCATTTCGTAAGAATTCTTCAAAATATGAGTATTTTATATCGGTATCTTGTGTATTCCGTACATCAATATATGTAAGCCATAATACAACTGTTATAGCAATGCTAGCAATAATAGCAAATACACAAATAACCCATGAAATAATGCTGGTCAAAACGCCCATCATGCCAATCATACAAAATGACAATACTGTGTGTTAAGGATTTGAAAATGTAATAAAACATATAAAATAATTTTTTTGAAAATCAATTGGAATAATTTGAGTATATAAAATATACGATGAAATTATTGATATACATACCAAATGCAACAAAACACATGGCCAAAACCGTTTGCCACGTATTATATAAATCACTAAATAATTGCTGTGCCACCGACCATGAGTTCAATAGATCATATGCTTCTCGAATCTTTACATGACCAGTTGGAATGCATCGATGAAGCAATGGAGTGCTGAATTATAATAATAATTTACTCAAATTGAGTCATTATGCATAATGAATGATGAGAAATTTTTTTTTTTTTTTTCTTCTGTTTTTTACCTTTTATAAATCGGTAATTCTGGACATGGCCCATATATATAGAAATATGTTGAATTTGTTGGAATCTCAACTTTAAGTACTGTCATATCAAAATCATACAAACATAAATGACTCTTTGTGTCTGTATAAAATTGATATAAATCTTTTTTTGTCAAAATATTACGATCAGGACATTTTTCAACGCATATTTTTAAAGTTCGCTTCCATTCAGCAATATCAAAAAAGAATAAATATGGTTTATTTGCCACATTCATGCCGGATAAATTAAAATTTTGGAAGCGATCATTTCGTTCGATACCGCATGTATTACCAAATGAATCAAATCCATTAATTAAACGAACCGGATTCCCGAATACAAATGCAAATGCTGCGATACCAATCTGAAAATATAAATTTACAAATCAATTTTATGTATAACATTTCGAAGAAAATATTCATTTGGGTGTGTGTGTGTGTGTGTGTGTGTGTGTGAATTTGCGATTGTGTGCTCATGAAATGTTGGCATTCATAAATTTATCCACTATTAGTGGTGCCTTGCTTATGCCCTAATTAACACATTTCTGACAAAAATTCAAACAAATCACGAATGAATATAATGGTCATTTACCTAGGGGGATTTAACTCTCACGAATGCGTACATTTTTACGAATTTTTCATAAATTTTGCGAATAAGCGCTTATGGACATTTCCACAGTATTAGCGAATGTTTTAGCTCCATTGATTATATTAAATATATAATATGAAAAATTCGTAAAAATGTACGCATTTGTTTGAATTGAATCCCCCTAGTCATTTACTTCAATACGTTTTACCATACATTGTGTATACACCAAAAAGGGATAATCTAATTCGGTTAATGACCGTTTGAAAACAAACGTTGTACCCATAGACGACGCGCATTCACACAACTACGTACTATATATCCTTATTCACACCCATTCTCCCTCTCCCTCTCTCTCTCTCCTCTCTCTCTCTCTCTCTCTCTCTCTCTGCCTCTCTCTCTCTCTCTCTCTCTCTCTCTCTCTCTCTCTCTCCCTCTCTCTCCCTCTCTCTCCCTCTCTCTCTCTCTCTCTCTCTCTCTCTCTCTCTCTCTCTCTCTCTCTCTCTCTCTCCCTCTCTCTCTCTCTCTCTCTCTCTTTCTCTCTCTCGAAGAGGGAGACCTCTTCAAAAAAAATTAGACAGCGCAAAATTTAACTACGATCTATTCAATTTAATTATTTTAATGATCATTAAAACAACATAACATTAATACAGTTAATTGAAAGGATTACACACATATCTATATATCGCACATATGAACAATGAACAATGAACAATTCAATTCCATATATTGAACATTTTGTCAATTTATACTTACCATAAATAACCAAAATATGATATATAATACAAGCCAGAGAACATCTGTGCAGCCGCGTTCATTTTTCTTATTATACTCTTGTTCATCTTTATTATCATCAGATGAACTGAAACAATTGGACATTTTGGCCCAAAAATGTAATAAGCCAACGATATGAAAATAATTTAATTGGTTGATAATAACTAATTTTTTTTTTTTTTTTTTTATCACACAATGTTCAAATCACCCGGTTTACACCTTACACAGATATACATATGATCTTTTAAAAAATAAATTTGCAATAAATTACAAAATAAAATGATGAGAAAAAAAAAAACGTTGCAAAAATGATCTGAATTGTGCGCGGTTTTTCTTTTCGTTAAAATCTTTTACGGAAGAACAATGTTACAAACACTGTAAATGAAGACAAACGTATTTTCCACACTGCAATGTTTTTATGTTTTTGAAATGGAATTTTGTTGTTTGGGTTGAATATTATATGTCGCATTTCTGAAACGCCACAATAAGTACATTGAGTAGAGGCGGTCGTCTATGTATGTGTCATACACACTTTCACAAATGTCTATGTCATTTATACTTAGAATTATATGTTAAATACACAGCGCTCTCATTGTTTATTTATCATACTTACTGCGAAATTTTTTTTTCTTTTTCTTTTTTAAATCTTCATGAATTCTTCGTTATTGTTGATATTTTTTATGAGCGATTTCATTTTATAATGTAACGTGTATTTCCTGATATAAATTGAAGAAAATAAAGTCAAAAAGTGTTTTTATTGATTTTCATAAGATGGCGCTGCTATGTATATATATATTTGTTTTAATTCACATTCAATAAATTTTAATTCAACATTTTAACAAACTTGTTTTCCTTTTGAATGATCATTTTTTATTATTTTTCTTTTTTTTTTTTTTTAATTCAGCTTTTTAAACGTGCTTCAATTGTAAAAAATGCCTTTTCATCATTTCCATTCTTCAATTTTGTGTTACAATAATGTCTAATTGAGTTCATATATTTTGTTTTATTTGTGCAAATAATTCCTAATGTGATTGGTGCACCAATTTTTTGTCATTTCATTCACACGTAGTTTAATCTCATCTAAATTTTGTTTAAAAACATATGATGAATTCGAGATGTTATTTGGTGTGAAATGGGCCTCTTTTAGCAGAAAATCTCAATGATTTTTTGAAAACGCGAGCCAAAATCAAACTAAAACCCTTTATTCAAATTTCTTAATAAGTAATGCATACAATTTTGTTGTAATATTTAAATAATTTCAACACAAACTAATTATTTCCAACTTTGGCTCTGGAATCTGAATTTGAATCTGAATCTTAATTTGAAACAAAACTAATGTAGTTGAACAGAATTAGTTTTCTTTAAACAAATAAAAGTACCATTAAACTGGAAAGAAAATAATAACTGAAAATTCGAATGTTCGGAAATTTTTTTTATTTTATGTTTGTCATAGTTTGTTAGCGTCTAAATACAATATACAAACAAAGCTCAATTTTTATCAAAAAATATTATTGAAATCATTTATCTAAACATTACAATTTCTATCAATTTTTCTTTCAATAAGTAAGCAAAGATCGTCCAACATATAATAACTTTTTCCACCAATTACATTAACTAGTTTTTTTACATGATGTGTCCATTTAACATCCAAATTTAATGCTATTTTTTGTACAAAAAATTTATAATTTTTTTGATATTTGGCTATAGAATCAATGGATATAGGAAATATGAATTGTCTCAAATTTTGATTTTCTTTCAGAAAACAAAGAATATCATATACAAAAATGAAGTCATGATATGGAACATGCATTTCCTCAATACTGGATAAAATATTTGGCAATTTTAATATTTTACCGAATGAATCCGTATCAAATATATAATCAGGACATTCTATTTTAAATGTTTTCAAACCATTGATATGACTAATGAATTCGTATAAATTATCGTTCATTGTGCAATTAGCTGAAATCACAAGATGTTTTAAGATCTCCAATATAATTGGATAGACACTTACACAACCTTTAATCTTAAAATATTCAATATTTTTGTAGTAAATTTTTTGTTGCATTGAAATATGGCCTATGTTGGAAATATAGATATTTCTAAGATTTGGTAGATTTATTTCATTAAAATATCGATATTGATATAAATGCTGTTGGTCTACCAGAGCGAATCGCAAATCTGTAACTTTTTTCAATGGTTTCTGTAAATTTTCGAAAAGAATTTTAGAATTACCCTTTAAGTAAATCGTTGTAATGAATCAGCGCAATATGTGGCCAAATAGTTCTATACGATTTATCAACGTATGAATTTCTTGCATAAAAGCGATTTATCAATATACATTGTCTATATCGACGGAAACGGCAAATAGATACGTTTTGTCGTTTGCATTCCGTAATGGTGTATGTGCCATTCAATGTATAAATGATAGAGATCACTTCCAATGTAACGTCGCACGATTTATGCCGTAGTCCATTAGTCGATAGTTGATGTACTTGCCCACGGCATAGAAGTCCACTTTCTCAATTTTGTTTGATATTAATTTGAATTCACACCGTACTCGACTAGAGATGGCGTATGAGACAATAAATTTCTTTGCTAATATTGTTGCTTACTTAATTGTTGTATTGAACAGTTCAATTTGGTTTCGTTAATTCAACAATATTCGAACGAACATGAACCGAACTTGAATATCTTGAACAAACTGAACTTGAACTTAAACGAACATGAACACACCCTTTTTTCTCTTTCGAACAACTTGAACCGAACCCAAACGAACACGAACAATTGAAACAAATGATAATCAGAAGGGGCAAGGTCTGGAGAGTATACGGTTTGATCAAGACGATCACATCCGATCTTAGAAATTTTTGTACGATGTGGCCTGGCACTGTCGTCATGACATAAACATTTATAGTTTTTTTTTCGCTATTAATGGCCATTTTTCATTCAGTTTCTTTGCCAATTCATCCAGTTGTCGTCGGTAGCGATCAGCTATAACCGTTTCATTCGGTTTTAACAGATCATAATACACCACACCTTTCTGATCCCACCAAATGCACAGCATAACCCTTCTGGCAATGAATTTCTCGTTTTGATTGCAATGGCAATGGCGATGGTTGGCCCGGATCAACGTATGCTGCTTTACATTTGGGATTATCGTATTAGATCCATTTTTCATCGCCAGAACATTTTTCATTGCCATTTTTCATCGCCAGTAATAATTCGATTCAAAAAACTATGTTTTTTGTGCTCAGCAAAGTGGTTTTTGTATATTTCAATTCGTGTTTTGAGTTAATTTTCATTCAATTGATGTGGAACCCATCTAAATGTCAACGGTGGAAATTAATGTTAATTCTTATAAACATTTCCATTGTTAGTTGAATTTACTGAAATGAATATATGTAATTACTAAATAATTCCAATAGATGGCGTTTGGGGGATTTTTTTTTTCTATAAGAAAAAATAGTTTGTCTGAAATTTAAGAAATACAGCAAAAATATATAAAAAAAATTACTTTGACATTTATTCAATAAAATTATCAATAATGAACTGATAAACTACATACATTTCATTATCGAATTTGAATTTCAAAGAAAATTCGATTGTACTGACTAAAGCGAATCAAATGGAAAAATGTGTGACGCTCAAATGACATAAGATGATTGACAAAAAAAAAAAAAACTCCCAAACAGTATGTTGATGAGAGAGTGAGAGCGACATTTTGCGCTTTTTTCCGTACTAACACCAATACTTGCATAACGCATCACGCTCTTAAAAATATTTTAAGGTTGGTATTAAATACGAACGAACGAACGAGAAACAAAAAAAAAAAAAGAAAAAAAAAAGAAAAAGAACTATGTGCTATGTGAATATGTCTACATGACAGTTAGTGTTTGTGTATTGGTTCTGCGTGCGTTTTTACACCATATAAAAATTCATAAGTACGAATAAGAAAAAGAAGAGCAAAATAAAGCACACAACCTAGCAATCGCCATTCGCGCGCATCTCTCGTTCGTCAATTTCATTTTTTTATTTTGGCAGTGTTATAATAATACAATTATTGTATTTATATCTAGTTAATATTTATAAATAAATGAAAAACAAAAACAATTGTTCAATAATATTAATAAAAATTGTTCAATAGATTTGTGGATAAAATTGTTTGATAATTATTTATTTGGAAATTATTGTCAGCACACCGACAAATATTGTTCGAAAAAAAAAAAAAAAACGAAGAGAGTGAGAGAGAAAAAAGAAAAATTTCCTTCCTAGAGAGAGGTAAATAACAAATTGGAGTGTGTACATCTAATCGTGTGGTGTATAGTACATGCGAGAAGCAAAAGAACAGAAAGGAGAAGACAACAAAAAAAAGAAAAATAGCAGGAAAAAAAATCTATAAACGCTGACTGAGTGGTTACAAACATTGATTAGTGGTGTTGAAGAAGAAATTGTGTGGTGCACATAGAAAATTGAATAGTAATTATTGCAATTGATTTTGCATGCTTACGAGCGAAAAAAGTTTTCGAGCGGGAAAATCGAAACAACTGAACACACACACACCATTCATTGCGTGAGGTACGGTGAACAAGAGTAAGAACAAAAAAAAAAAAAAAAAAAAAGAGAAAATTAAAATTTAACGAAGAAAAATAGAAAGTGTTTCGAGAGAATTGTGTGTGTGTGTGTGTGTGGCTGTGTGCGTAAGTGAGATATTTTGTGAGAACAAGTGCGTTAAAAAATTTAATGTGCTCATCGATTTAATACCGCAATGGATCCAGCTAAATTAAAAGTTGTCGAATTACGAGCTGAATTAGCAGCTCGCGGTCTCGATCAGAAGGGTGTTAAAGCGATTTTAGTATCACGTTTACAAGCCGCATTGGATGAGGAGCAACAAAATTTGAGTGCAGTCACCACAAATGTCGATTCATCAGGTTTGTATTTTACTCTTATTTGTCTCACACTCTACCCCATCTTTATCTCTTTTATTATCTATATCAATCTATGTTTCTCTTTCAATCAATTTCATTATAATTTGTTTTATTTGATTGTGTTCGATTCAATGATGTGTTATCGACCATGCGATGACCAATTTCAGGTGTAAATTGATGTTTTGCATTTCATTTTATCAATCGATTCCATAGCGTTTGTTTTTGTTATATATATATATGTATAACGCTTATACGCTTTGGGTTTCAATCGCCATCTTGAAATTCTATATGCCGTTCACATATACATGCTTATCATTTGTGTATGAATGCATGTCATACATGACTTTTCTATCAACATACAATCAAATATGCAAGACCCACATTTTTGAACACAGAACACGGTTGAATAAAAAAAAAAAAAAAAAAAAAAAAAAAGAAGAATGTTTGTTGTTGTTTGGTTTCATCTCATGCCATTTATCACTGCAAAATGATTAATTTAATTTTTTTTACTGTTGTTTTTTCTTCGTTTAAATTCGAAAAAAAAAAAAAACAAAAACAAAAACAAAAACAAAAATTCATATAGAACAACAAGAACATCCGAGTTTTGTAGAAAATGAATACACCCCCCAAGAGCAGTATCAAGAACAAACAGAACCCGATCCTTCTGTTTTGCCGGACACATCGACACAGTATACCGATGACACACCGGCAGAGTCACCACAATATCAAACTTCTGCTCAGTATGAAGAGCCAGAATGTCAACAACAAGAATTATATCAGCATGAATCGGTGGATCAATTTTTAAATGAAAATCAACAGGAACAACAACAACAACAACAACAACAACAAAGTGAATCTGATGATGAGAGCCAGTCGTCTCAAAGCGAAAGGAGCGATAAAAGTGAGAATGAAAGCAATACGGATGGAGATGGCGATGGCGATGATGATGTTGATGGAGATGGAGATAATGATGATCAGAACTTTGACCAAAACCATGAATTATCAAGCGAACCGGTAGAACAGCCGCCAGAACAACAACAACAACAACAACAACAACAAAATTGTTTGCCGATACAGATACGGCAATGGAAACAGAGCAAACAGAAATTGTTGATGAGTTTACCAATCAGAATCAAATTGAAACAGATGCTAATCATGAGCAACATGAATCAATTGATAATGATAGTGAACAAATCACAGAATCAAAATTAACAGAGTCAAATGAACCAATGACAACCGATGAAAATCCTGACGAAGAAACGAAAAATGGTGACGAAATGGAAATGAAAAAAAGTTCAAGTCTGGACAAAGAAAAACAAAGTACAACAGACAAAGAATCAGACAAGAATGAAAATCGAAAACGTAAACGTTCTCGATCAAAATCAAAATCACCACCGGCTAAACGTGCAAATCGACGTGCATCACCTGCACGGAATACTGATGATTTTACAAATGAAGAAGATGAACCGGAATTTGATGAAAATGCCGTTTTATTAAGTTGGTATGATTCAGATTTAAATTTGGCAATCAATAAACAAGATCTCTGTTCAGCGCGCCCATTATCCGATGGTGCACTTGCATTAGCATGGGCTGGTGCCAGATCTACATATGGTGCAAATAAAGGAAAAATATGCTATGAAGTACAAGTCAATGAAATAAATCGCATACAAAATCTATCAGAAGAACGAAATTTATATGAATTACGTTGTGGATGGTCAATTTTATCTGATAATTTACAATTGGGTGAAAGTAATTTATCATTTGGTTACAGTGGTTGTGCTAAAAAAGCCAACGATAGTGTGTTCAGTGAGTATGGTATAAAATATGGTTCACGCGGTGATGTAGTTGGTGTTTATTTGGATATGGATAGTGAACCATGTACAATTCAATATACTGTTAACGGTGAACCACAAGGAATAGCATTTGAATTTAATAAAAATGATTTAAATGGTGCATCATTGTATCCGCATATTTTAACGAAAAATCTTGCATTTACCGTTAATTTTGGACAATGTTCAAAATTACTTGTAAATGAAGTACGTCCAAATCGTGCACGACGCGAAGAAAGTTCACGTCGTGATAAAGACAGAGACAAACGTAGCAAAGATTCAACAAAAAGTCGTTCACCAAGCAATCAACCGTCTGATGATAAGAAAAAAATGGAAATTGAGTCACAAAAAACAGATGATGAGAAAACGGATGAAAAAATGGATAAAAAAATGGATAAAAAAATGGATAAAAAAATGGATGAAACAAAAGAACACGATGAAAATGTTCAACAGGATAAAATCACCGCTTCAGAAAATGGTGATAGCAATGATGCGAAAAATGGCGAAAAAACCAAATCAACTGAAATTCAACAAAAAGAATATTCACTATTGCCTGGTTATGAATTGATTGGCACAGTTGGCATTGAAAATTTGGTTCAGGGTTACCAACGACCAAAAACACGAAACGAATGCGAAGTCATTCTTTTAATTGGTTTACCTGGCGCCGGAAAAACACACTGGGCCAATCAGCATTCCAAAGACAATGTTGAAAAACATTATAATATACTTGGTGTACAGAATTTACTCAATAAAATGACGGTGAGCATCATCTATTTTTATAATTCCAACAATTCACGCATCGCAATTGCATCTTTCAGTATTTGGAAAAGTGGCTGAATTGTCATTGTTTTTTTTTTTTTTTTTCGTTTTCATGAAACAAAAATTATTTTCATTTTATTGATTAGGTATGTGGAGAATCAAGGAAAAAACATCATTCTCATGGACGATGGGAACGTTTTATTGACTGGGCAACGAGAGGTCTTCACTCAATTCAGGATATTGCCGTTAAAAAACGACGAAATTATATTTTGGATCAGGTAGACTTTCATATTTTCAACAGATGTTTGTCATTTTTTTCAGAATTTTTAACCAAATTTCCGAATACAAAAAAGTTAGAACATTTCAAATAATCTTGATTCATGTGTGATTTTTATTTTTTTTTATTTTTTTTTTTGACATTTTCCCGTAGACCAATGTTTTGGCATCTGCTCAGCGTCGAAAAATGAAGGGATATGGTGACTTCAAGCGTATCGCTGCCATTATCATTCCTGATGATACCACATATAAAGAACGTTATGACAAGATAACAGAGAAAATTGTCACTGACAATTCATTAAATGAAATGAAAGGTAATTCATTTTCGTTTATTTTTACGTCAAATACCAAAAGAAAACCACCGTTATTTCTAGCTTTACAAAATTCAATCATTCTTCTTATGTTAACCTATTATTTATTATTTTACAGCTAACTTTACTCTGCCTTCAACTGATTGCGGATGGTTTGATGAGGTTATATACACTGAATTAAATGAAGAAGAATCGATGAAAAAGGTTCAAGAGTACAATGAAAAAGGAAAGAAATCATTGAAAGAACGCGAACGCGACACTGATCGTCGACGAGGTACGAATGAAAAAAAAAAAAAAAAAAAAACTTTCGTTGCAAACTTGGCGCATGAAAATGTTAAATAAATAAATAATTTTTCATGTGTTTTTGTGATAAATTTTTTAAAAATTTTTCATGTGTTTTTGTGACTGATTTGTTCATAAAAAAAATTTGGTTTTTTTCTTCAGATGATAATCGTGACCGATATGGTCGAGATCGAAGAGGTAATTGGGGTCAATCATCTTCCGATCGCCGTTGGAGACACCAACAGGGTTCATCATCTCAGTGGCATAATCGAGGTAAATATTAATCAATAAATCATTAATTTTTTTTTTTTTTTTTTTTTTTTTTTTTTTTTTTATTTTGTCAATTCAATTTGTCGGATGAATCATGAGTTTGGTGTGGAAATTTGCAGGTATTAGCAGTGGTAGCGGTGGTAGCGGTGGTAGAAGCCGAGATAAATGGCATGGTAGCAGTAGCAGTAGCAACAGCAATTGGGGTGGTAATCGACGATACGATTATCCAAATCCACGTGACAGAAGGCATGATGATAGACGCGGTGGTAGCCGAAGCGATCGTGATTACAAAGATAATCGTGACAAACGTGGTGGTAGCGATAAACATGGATCGAAGCGTGACAAAGACAACCATTCAAGTGGCAGAGGTGTAAGTTAAATCAAATTAATTCATTGATTGCTTATTTACTGAGAACGGGTGTCGCCTTTTTTCATTGAAAACATATTGATTCACGAAACGTTGATCTGATTGATTTTGTTTTTTTTTTTGTTTTTACAGAATTACAGTTCAAAAGGCAGTGGCAGTGGTAGTGGCAGTAGCAGTCATTGGAATACGAACAAACCGTACAATCGCTCACAAACAATGAGTTCAAATAGTCGTGACTACGGTTCATATTCATCTATGGTAAATATAATTGATTGAAACAATTTGCATGCTTTGAATGGTACCATTTAATATAAAATTATCATAAAATACGAAATCAAAAAAAAAAAAAAAAAAAAATAAATAAAAAAAAGAAAAAATGATTTCATTTGTCATTTTAGTCATCTTCTCAACAGTCTTCATCATCGAATAATTGGTCATCGGCGACTAGTGGTTACACACCTCAACAACAACAATGGTTGCAATGGCAACAACAAGGTCCCCTTATGCAAGCAACACAGCACCAAAGCCAACAGGTACATTTTATGCGTGTTTATATACCCAAGTGTTTATAATTACAATAAATCATACTTATTTTGATTAAAATTGCTTGAGATTAAATGGTCATATAACAAAAATTTGCTGTTAAATAGTGTTGTTGTTGTTTTTTTTTTTTTTTTTTTTTTTCAACCAATTAACTAATAATCAAGTATTAACGGCTAACGAAAAATATATCAAATAATTTTCACATTTCAGCATCAGCAAACTAACAATTCACAATGGTGGCCACCACAGCAACAACAAGTAATAACAAGCTTGAAAAAAATCCTTTTGAATTTTAGTTTTGGTTTTTTTTTTTTTTTTTTTTTTTCAAAATCAAGTTCCGAACATAACTAACTCTTTGAATTTTTTACAGGCTAGTGGTAATCACCAAGGATGGCAAAATTGGTCACAATACGCTCAAGCATATGCTTCAAATAGCAATGGAGCTAACATGGCAAAAAAATAAATAATGATACAAACAAACAAACAAATGAGAATGAAAAACTAAAATACAAATTGATTTTTTTACCAATAGTAAATTTCTGTACACAAGATTCTTGCTTTTAATTCAAAAATAAAACAAAAAAACAAAAAAAAAAAACAAAAAAAAAAATAACAAAATAAAACAACAACAAGACAGTCGAAACTAATGGTCATTTACATAAAAATCATTATAGGGGCGTCTAATGTGATAAGAACACGATAACAGACCAAATGTAAATTAAACTAAATTTCGTAATGTTATCACTTGAATGTCATAAATGATTTTACATATACATTTCGGTCACGTGTATTTTTCACATTGAATACGATAAATTCGCACCTTGATAAACGGGTAAGTATATGGGAGGGAGGAGCTTTCATCGAAAAATCAGTTTAGTCATAATACATGAGATATTAATTTATTGACGCTTGTAATTGCTTCGTGACGAATGATTTAGATTTCTGTTTCTTTTATTCGTGTTTCTGTTTATAGAGGGAAGAAAGAAAAAAAAAAGAACCAAATGTAAACGTAGAGAAATGTGCGGTTGAACAACGTTTAGTAATAGTACACTTTTAGATGCACACAAAAAAAAACGTTGTTTCTTTATATTAAATCACATGCCGTGCATCACCGTATAGTAAGTTGCTTTGAAGTGATAGACATGAGATAATTTTTTTTTTTTTTTTTTTTTTTTTCTTTCCAAATTTAATTCGTTTAATTGTCCAAACGTGCGATAAGACAAAAAAAAGGTGAATAAAACGGTAAAATGTCTAATAATGCCTATGAACGCTTGATATTCCGCTATTCGAATTATATTGGGATTCTTTTTTTCTTCTCCTTTTTCCATTCAATTTCTTCCTCGTATATTAACGTATAGCTATATCTGAATAACAGCAAACACATCGACATAGAAACAAACAGAAAGAGAGATGAAAGGATGTGTGTGTGTGTGTGTTATGCCTGCGTTTGGCACTACTTGTGTAATTGTGCATGATGCGACGTATGATACTAATGGATATGTGTGTATATGTATCTGTGTTTGGGTGCGTATACAATAAATTCGCATGTTGGTGACATTGTCATGGCCGATGAAAATAATAGTCACACAAATTCTGTAGCAGAGTAAATAATGACAGAATATTTATGAAAAGTTTTTCACACATTATTTTCAAATTCAAAGGATTTCTTCATATTGTGCGAATGTATGTGTGTGTGTGTTGGTGTGTGTGTTAGCACACAATTAAATCAATGCACTCTTTGAAAGTAAAGAAAAAAATTTGTATGATTTTATTTAAAAATCATGTGAACAATGTTTGTACGTTGTTTATTCAGTGAAAATAACAATAAGAAGAAGAAAAAGAAAATGATATGAGGTGGAAATTCGATCCTTTTGAAAATTCTGTGTGAAATTTGCAATGCGATGGAAAGTAGTTTATTGTAAAAATACAATATGTAAATCAACTGTGTGTAAATTAAACATTACGAAATAATAAAAAGACGTAAAAATATAAATGGTCTTTTTATTAACGTAAAAAAAAAAAGCAAAACAGAGTCAAGTGTGTTTTGTTGATAATAATTAAAGTGTGTGATGATAATGTTATTGGCTATGATCACCGCTATATAAATTCATTTGTGTATTTCCAAGTCATTTCCAAGAAATTTTTTTTAAATTTTTTTGTTCATCAAGTTTTGGTTTATCATCACTCTCTCTCGTCTATATAAAGACAATTTTACGTCGATTTTTCATTCAAAATGAATGCATGTCAAATGTGAATTTGTGTATATGGCTATCATGATATAAACTAGTTTTCGCAGCATTTGAATGAAGCAAAAAAAAAAAGCAAAGAGAGAGAGACAGAAAACAAATTGCCAACCTACTAGCTTTTCATGAATAATCGCGCGCGCAACAACAACATTACAAAAGACAGTTTCTATTAGAAATAGATAAAATGCATCATCATTTATTATCGGACAAACCAAAATAATTCCGATTCGAAGGGAATTTGATTCGATGTGGCTTTTGTTATTTTTTTTTTTTTTTTAAATTTCAATCAACGATATATCGCTTAATATGACAAAAACACGAACTGATTACTGTTTTCTTTTAGTCCATTGCAATATCGTAAGTGTTTGATAATTCCACATTTTTTTCCCCCTTTTTGTTCTCGTTTGATAATTACCAATCCTTATTTAAATGTTTTTATTACATACTTCATATTTAATTTGTACATTTAATCTCAAATGAAAATTAACATTCTCTTCTTTTTTTTCTAGAGAAAAAAAATCAAATTCAATGGCAAATGAATTGTTTTGAAATATCATTGTCTCAATAATTTTATTTCAGTATTGTAAATGCATCGTAAATAGCACAATAATAGAAGACAATAGATGCAACTACTAGTGCAGCTAAAAATCTAGTCAAATCAATCAATTGCATACGCATCACATATACAAACCAAAGACTAATTCAAGGAGACACAAACAGAGAGAGAGAAAGAGAGAGAGAGAGAAAGAGAAAGAGAAAGAGAAAGAGAAAGAGAGAGAGAGAGAGAAAGAGAGAAAGAAAGAGCGAGAGAGAGAGAGAAAGAGAAAGAGAAAGAGAGAGAGAGAGAAAGAGAAAGAGAAAGAGAGAGAGAGAGAGAGAGAGAGAGAGAGAGAAAGAGAGAGCGAGAGAGAGAGAAGGGGGAAAAAAGAGAAGACGACAAGATGTCAGCAGGAAAAGATCAGCAAAAGGCACGTGGTAACAAAGTGGCCCACGGTTGGGAGGAGGCCGGTGGTGAATTTTATCAAGAATCATTTCCAACTGATTTGGATGGTGCGGTAATTACACGAGATCCAACAGCTCTGGCCACATTATTACCATCAAAGCAAAATCGTGCGGGTAAGTGTGGTAATTAAACACATAAAAAAACAAAAAATCAACTAAATAATTCGTAATTTCATCAATAAAATTATTTGTTGTATCGCATTAATCGCTCTGTATCGGAAATCTAACGGAACGAAATTATTTTCGCGCGCTCACATATCTGTATACAAAAGAAGAGAAGAGAGAGAGAGAGAGAGAGAGAGAAACGGTGGAAATGCCGGTCATAATGTTTGCCTAAGATCAACTGATAGACACATGAATTATTGTTTATCATTATACAATAATGACATGCTTAATTCACGCTTCGCTTCACCAATTTGATTATGTCTGATTTTTCTCCCATAACGATATGCATAATTTAGTACAAAGAACTGTTTGTACGCTTTGTTACGTTTTTTAAAACAAACACGAACAATAAAAAAAAAAAACACAAACACACTCATACAAAACATGAACACAATTTGAACCCGGGACTGAACAACGGCTTTTAACACATTCAGTTTGAAGAAGCAAAGAAGAAGTAAGAAAAAGTGACGCAAAATGTGTCATACGGTTTTAGAGTCACCCAAATATTTTTATGAATGGTTTCACCGATATTTCCTTTTTATGCATTATTACGATTGTATTGTAGAAATGATGCGGCTAAAAGAATCTATTAACGCACATCATTTTTTGTTTGTGCGTCACAATTTTTATTTTTAAAAATTCAAATAAAGAAGTCCGTTTTATTGCTGTTTTAAATTCTCACGAACATGAAAAAATCATTTAAGAATATTTGTTTATAAATATTTTATAAATTGTTTGGCAAGCCATGGCATACGCTTGTTAAACCATGAATGCAATGCATTTTTCAGTTTGCTGGAACCGTCCCGAAACGATATTAACCGAAATTCTTTCATTAAAATAGCGACAATGTCATTGAATATGCAATATTTTTTCAGCAACAACGAAACGTGTTCGACGTGACCGTGCAACAGCCGGTACAAGTAAGCAAAGCGGTGGAAATACAGCAGCTGATCGATATACAAATCGAAAACAAAGTATATCAACATCGCGACAACATCACTCATCAATAAGACGTGGATCTCAATTTCATGAAGTTCATATTGCGATGCTTCCGGATTTATCTGGTAAATTACAATTTAAAAATTCAATCGAATTTTACAGGAGAGAAAAATCGAATTTGTTTTAGACATTTTCCTGATATCATTTGTTATTTTTAATGTTTTTTTTTTTTTTTTTTTTTTTTTTTCATTTTCCATAGAAAATTTAACGGATGAGGAACGAATTTGGGAGGAAATTCATGAAATAAAATCAATGCCAGTGTCAATGGCACAAAAACGTGATATGAAAGCTCAATTACAAAATGCGACAAAACTGCGATTGCAGGGCTTTGATCAATTTAAATGGCAACGACGAAAAGTATGCCAACAATTTCATGCAAAATGGTCTGAATGGTGGATGAAAATGGCATTATGGCGAAATTCATTAAAAACAATTGAAGGCAATTGTGGTACCGGTGTTGTTGCATATTTTCATTTTTTACGTTGGTTAATTTGTTTAAATTTAAGTGTATTTTGTTTAATTTTAATATTTATTGTGGTGCCACAAATAACATTAAGTCCAACATATGATGATACAACATCAATAGAATGCAATGATATAAATGAACGAAATTCCACAGAATGTTGCTTTCAAGAGTATTACAATAGAAAATCACAAAGTGATGTTATTGTATGGGATTTAATTCAGGGAAAACGTTTCATGGAAAAGACAATCATGTTTTATGGCATGTATGCAAAAAAAGTATTTGGAACTGATATCATACCGTCACCATCATCATCATCATCATCATTGCTACCGATAAATCACAATCAATTACACAATTTAAGCACATTAGATGCACAATTTATTGATGAAAATGATAATTTGATTGAATCAAATAATTATACAATTGATGATCAAATAACACAACCAACAGTGTTAAATGATATTTTTAACATAAGTGGCATAAAATTTTACTATAATTTACCATTAGCATATTTAAGTGTAAATGTGGTATTTTTATTAATGTCATTGGCAGCCATTGTTAAATCCGTTTCACGTGAATTTAAAGATCGCATGGTCGAAGGTGAAGGTCAATTTTATCAATATTGCAATTTAGTATTTGGCGGATGGGATTTTTGTATTCACAATCAAAAATCGGCACACATTAAGCATAAAGCTGTTTTAAATGAAATCAAAGGTTTATTGCAATCAAAACGAATGGAATTGGAACGATGTAATCGTCCAAAAGATTTAATGTTTAAATTAATTATGATTCGTTTGCTGGTAAATTTAATTGTATGCGCAATTTTATTAATTGCCGCTTATATTATTTATGAATCGATAAATTACAGCTTAAAATCATATGAAATTAATTTTAATCATGAAAATATCAGAGATACTACAATCGATGAAAATGCATCCATAAAAAATTACAATATGTATGATTTATTAATGGATTTAATTAATGAATTTTTACCATACATAACAATTGTTTGTATGAATTTTTTGGTGCCATTATTATTTAATTATTTTGTACAATTTGAACAATATTCACCAATGTTTGTCATAAAAATTACATTATTACGTACGGTATTTTTACGTTTATCATCATTGGGCGTGCTATTGAGTCGTTTTTATTTTTTAATTACGCAAAAATTTAAACAAAATCCTGGTGAATGTAATTCAAGTTATGGTGCATTACAATGTTGGGAAACATTTGTCGGTCAACAATTTTATAAATTATTGGTGGTTGATTTTGTTACACATGTATTTGTTACATTGTTTATAAATTTTCCACGTGCAATGTTGGCAAGGCATATAAACAGTCGTTTTACACGTTTTATTGGTGAACAAGAATTTGAATTATCAAAACATGTACTTGATATTGTTTATTCACAAACAATTTGTTGGCTTGGTACATTTTATTCACCATTTATACCGGCCACTGCTGTTGTTTTACATTTTGGTATGTTTTATGTGAAAAAATTTGCATGTTTAGTTAATTCAAAACCATCAGCCATATTATATCGTGCATCTCGATCAAATTCATTATTTATGTTGGTACTATTATTATCATATGTATTAGCTGTTATACCAATTGTATATGCAGCAGCTGAAATAATACCATCACAAGCATGTGGACCATTTCGTGGTTTAAATTCAGTATGGGAAGCAGCTATAAATGCATTCCGTGAATTACCAATTTATTGTCAAAAAATTATTTTCTTTTTTGGTACAGCAACATTTGCTGTACCATGTTTTGTTGTATTAATTTTATGTTTATATTATTATTATGCGGTATCGGCAGCCAATAAACATATGGTTGAAATGTTAAAAAATCAACTAGTACTCGAAGGCCATGATAAACAATTTTTATTGAATCGTTTAAGTTCATTTTTAAAACAACAACAAGATTATCATAAAAAAATGGAACATAGTTCATCAATACCACCACATCCACCGCCAAGAGAACCGATTACAAATCAATAACGAAATGTATTTTAAAATACATGAAACTCATTTTCATTCAATCACCATTCACCATTCATTCACCATTCACCATTCATACACTTTATCTATCTCTATTTCTGCCACATAAAACAACAGAAGAAAAAAAACAACATTTAAACAGACTGACTTATGGTTTTAATTTTTAACCACTCTAACGAGATATACGTCTTATTTATTGTATTGAACTGAAATATATTATGAATATGTCTTAAGATAAAAGAAAAAAAAAAAAAAAAAAAAAAGAAAACAGATAATGATTCTTTCCAACCACTCCTTCATCACATTAAGCGTACTATTTAATGAAAAAAAAAAAAATAGCATCAAGCAAAAATAAAACCCCACAACAGAATAGATTTCGTTTGATACCAAAATAAAATAGAAATAACCAAATACTACAATGATTATTATATAAAATCATATACAATATACAATATTTAATAAATCATTTTTAAACTAAGTAATGACTCTTTATTATGAAATGAATTTAAAGAATAAACATCATACGAAACAGCTTCACATAATTTATAAATTTATTTTATATTTTATTGCTCGAATTTATGCTTTCCTACATTAATCTTCTCCTTATTGTAATTGGTTTGATTCGTTTACTTTTTTGCCATTTCAATTTTTTCAAAATACTCATTTGCAAACGACTGGCCATCTTTGGATCTTTTAGATCTCAGATATGGATGAACGAAACCTTTAAGTGTGAATACAAAAACGGTTGTGAAAGCGGTTGCAATGAAAACTTTTGCCGGCCAAGAAAGTACTCGATTTTTTCGGATTGCATATGGTTGCATCTGAAACGAATGAATAAACCAATTTGTCAATCAATGTACAATGCAATGATTTCAATTTCATCATAGATTGCAATAATGTTCCATTATGATAATGTACTCCCCCTCCCCCCCCCCCCCATGTACTTACGCTTACTAATGCTGTATTTTCTTTTATTTGATTTCAATTTATTTAATTGGTTTTCTGTTGTGATTCGGTTAATGATTGTTCTTGTTGTTGTGACTGTTCGGTAAGTTTTTTTTGTTTTTCTTTTTCTATTGATTCTTTAATAATTGGATGCCAACTATATAATGAGCAAACAGTTCCGATTGTAAAAGCTAGTAATATTTCTAATTTTCCCAATCCTCTTTTTAGTCTGAAAGCGAACATTACGACGAACAATGAAATAGAGGAACGTTTTGAATTGTAAATTTTTGGTTATAAATCCAAATTTACTTGTAAACTTTATACGATTCTTATATAAGTCATTGAAATGTCATTCGTTTTACCAACCGGATAAAATTAAATGAATTCTAACCTCGTTTTCTTTTTCAATTTTTTTTTTTTTTTTTTTTTTTTTTTCAAATTTTTTATTCGAAAATAAACAAAATTATTAACATTATATATTTTCAACATAAACTATGTTATTCTATTCATGACAATTGACTTAATTGTTAATCAGAACCGGTTCCATGTTCAATGTTTAACAGTCTAACTATTTGGTTTACTTGAATCACTTTTAATTTCTTCCTTCGTTTTGGATTTTGTTAAATGAAACTCCGCTCTTCCATCTTCAATTGTAATGTAATCCTTGAGCACTGATCCAGGTTCATCACGATGTGCATATTTAAATAATGGGTACCAGCAATAAATACCAGCTATAAATCCATAAATTCCCCATATTATTCCTTGACGAAAATTCGCTCGTTTCATTCCAGTGGTATCCTTGTATATTGCCATAATTAATAATTAACAATTGAACATTTTAATTTGAAAATTTTCTTTTTAAACTTTTCTTATTAAGGCAGCAACAAAATAAAAACGCTTTTTCTACTTTATTGTTTATTTGATTATTTGTTTTTTTTTTTTTTTTTTCTATCCGAACGTGTACAAATGTCAAAATAAAATCACTCACAAGTATTGCCAACTATTAACTTATCAACGCGTCAAATTCGAAAAAAAAAACAATGAAGAGAAACGAATGAAAAAGAAAAATGCGAAAATTAATGATCGTGAGGTTCCATTGGTTTTAAATCTCGCATAGCTAGTGTAACTTTTGATTCGGAATTACGTCCAAGATAACTACAAATGAAACGACCGATCAAAACTAATTCTGGTAAATTGATGCCAGTATATACACCTAAGCCATTTAACATATAAATAACATCTTCAGTTGGAACATTACCAGAGGCACCCTTTGCATATGGGCAACCACCAAGACCAGATACGGCCGCATCAATAACACGAATCCCATGATTTAATGCGGTTAAAATATTTGGTAATGCTTGTCCATATGTATTATGACAATGAATTGCTAATTGACTAGAATCAGTGACAATTTTTACTTCTTTTAACATTGCAGTCATTGAACCAATTGTTCCAACACCAATTGTATCACCAAGTGATATTTCATAGCATCCAAGTTTTAATAAATTTTCCGTTATTTTGGCTACAGCAATTGGTTTAATTGGTCCTTCATATGGGCATCCAACTACAGTTGAAACATAACCACGAATTTTAATATTGGCTTTTTTAGCTGCATCCGTAACAACATGAAATCGTTTTAAACTTTCTTCAATTGAACAATTAATATTTTTTTGCGAAAAACTTTCAGATGCTGCAGCAAAAATTGCTATCTCTTTTACACCTTGTTTCACCTAAATGATGAAAAAATATAACGTTTATTTTGTTTTTGTTTTTTTTTTTTTTTTTTTTCAAATTTAAAATATTCGTATTTTTCGGATAATTTTCACTCAATACACTTACAGCTGTTTCAAATCCTTTAATATTCGGTACCAGTACGGGATATGAAATTGATTCAATCTTATCAATTCGTTGAAACACTTCGGAACTATCTTTAAACTGTGGAATCCATTTTGGGCTCACAAAACTACAAATGAAAACATTATATTCTGATTAAATGTTAAAATCCCAAAATCATTGTGATTGGCATTGCATTTAACCTTGTTGTTTCAATATTTCGTAAACCAACTTTTGATAATCTATTTATAAATTCAATTTTAATATCCGTTTCGACAAATTTTGATTCATTTTGTAAACCATCTCGTGGACCAACTTCAACAATTCGAACCTCATTTGAGCTTTTAGTTCCATGGTGTCGTCGATGGTTCTATTAAATTAAATTAATAAAATTCAATTTTCATTGAAATACATTTAAACATTCTTCTCATTAATAAGATAACAAAAAATGCTTAAGTCAATGATATAATGATCATACATACATTTGATATAAATCCATGTTTAAATTGGATCAGTTTTATTGATTGACGAATTGAGGAAAGTGTACGTGATGACGACATTCCAAATGAAATTGTATTTTATAATAATAATTTTAATCATGTGAAATGTGACTTTTATTTTTAATCTAAATATCATCAACCTAATGTCATGCCTATTATCGTATGTTTACATATTTGTCATGGGCAAAATAGATTTTTTTTTTTAACTCTTGATTGATGTCGATAATACAGCAATCTATAGTCCAGCACTCGATTTTTGTAAACGCACTTTGTATTTCATGTAAATATTTACGGGATTAAACGCATTTATGTTTTAGTACGCGTCAAAGTGTATTGGTATTGACAGTAAATTCGTTTGAATTTTTTTAACGAACCCAAATCACTAAATCCAATCCGGTGTATCATCCATATTAAATTTTTCACAACATTTCGTTGTCGCATTTAATTAATTATTTGGAACGGTGGTTATTGTATTTTATTCGGCAAAATTCTATTCACAATTTTTTTATTTTATTTATTATCAAATAAAAATAAAAATCGCATAATGTCAACAACAGACAAAAGCGATAGCGCTTCAAAAAATAAACTCGATATTGAGGCATTTCGTCATCATTTACTCAACTACAGGTGAAATATAATAATTTTACAAATTTTGATATTAATTTCAATAAATTCATTGTATTTTGTTATAATTTTAATGATTTTAAAAGATCAAAAGCAGATGATTCGGAATCGGAACTTACATTACAATTCGATTTGGACTCAAGTTTCAAGCGAATGCTAAATGAAAAACGACAAATGACGAATAAAGAGAATAATCCACCATCAATTGAACAATCGACATCATCTAGTAACCCACCAGAAAAACCAATGCGTCGAGATCTGTTGAAAGAACGTAAGTTTGACTTTTATTCAAGCAGATATTGAATTAATTTTTGGCGATTTTTTTTTTTTTTTTTTTTTTTTTTATTTCCTTTTTTTTAGACTTTATTCTTAGTTGAAAAAAAAAATCGACCATTTTTGTTGTTTGTTCTTTGAATTTTTGTTTATAAAATTACCATTCAAATCTATGACAAATAATCAAATTGAAAAAAAAAAAATGAATTATAGCAAATAGTAAGCCAAAAAAAAAAAACGTTTTTTTTTCGATCAATTAATTAGGTCTGCGCAGCCGAATTGATGATTCATATATGGAACAATCTTCATATTTATTGGAGCATAGCATTGGTACCGATATGGAATTTTCGACAATCAATCGCTTAATGGCTGATTTTAATATAAATCGTGATTCATCTGTAAGTTATAAACGGTCACCGCTGAAAATGCTCAAGATAACCGGTGATACATTAAACGAAGCGGGACCTTCAAATCATGTTCAACAATCGGAAAATGAAAATAATCGATCAAATACATCGCATGCAAGGATTCAAGGTACTTTTATGAAAATTCTATTTTAATGACAATTTTTTTTCACTTTCAAATAGATAATTAAATTAATAGTTATTAGGAATTTTATAATTATTTTTTCAATTTTCATTGAATATTGGATAAATTTTCACAAACATTTGAATAATATGTTTTTGTTCATAGTAACCAGTGTAGAAACACGCAGTATAGTTGCTGAGACTGTTTCAGTAAATGCCGATGATACACTTGAAGAGATTGAATATGTTTTGGATCGTGGTTTGAATTATGTACCAAAACGACTAATCAATGACTACAAATCAATAGTGAAAAATGTTGACGAGGAAAAGACGGAAAATATTGAAAATAATGAAAATATTGCGAATATTGAGAACAATGAAAATGTCAAAAACAATGAAAATATTGAAAATAATGAAAATTACCATCATTTAATTAAAAATCATTCTGAAATGGATAAAAGTCAGAAATATGACGATAATCAAGAGAATGATGAAAATGCTATTGAAACGAATAAAAGTATTCAAAACAATTCTGATTATAAAACAATCGATAATCTTAATAATGAAGATGATGATGATGATGTGATTGTTGTCGAATCAAGTCCTGAAACTAGTTTTGTAACAACTCAAAATACGGAATGTTATAAATCTGCATTTGAATCAATTGAAACAACATATCATACAGCAAAATCTGAACCAAGCAATGTATCAATAGTATCAATTGAATCGGATTCAGATTCAACGATAAATGTATCCGATGAAGATGAAAATGAAAAATCATTGAAATTGCCAATTGAAAAAGAACAATGTATTGAAGAAAATATGGAATTGAACTCAAGTACACAGAAAAATATAACATCAACAAGTGATAATTATGATCAAATACCAAATTTTAATGATACATTGGAACGTATTGAATATATGATGGAACAAGGTCAAAAATTATTAAATGAAAAAAATCTCAAGCAAACGCCAAAACAGCATAATGTAAAAACTCAACTAGTACAAAAGAAAACACCAATTTCACAAACAAAGTTAAAAGTATTAACACCTGGATCATCAGTTAAAAAAGTTGGCGCTAAACATTTAACACCAAGTAAAGTTGATACATTTAGACGGCCAGAGCAGAAAAATGTGCGCTCACCATTTGCAGGTAAACCAGTTTCTGCATCAAAAGTTCAACCAGTACCATCACATCAATCTCGAATTCCAACAAAAACTACATCAATGCATAAGGCACAATTTCGTCATATTGCTAGTCCAATTGCGGCTTATATAAATAATACACCTGAAATACCACTTATAAAAACAATTCGACCAGCACGAAATCTTGATGAAGATTTTTGCCCACCTAGACCACTCGATGAAAGTACACAGAGTGTTGAGTCATTTCCCATTAAATCTACGTTGCCACGCAAAATGTATATATCTGCACCACAGCGAAAGGTATTTTCACATGAATTGAATCTTTTTTTTTTTTTTTTTTTTTCTTTTTAATTTTCTTTCATTTTTTTCACACATTTTGAAAAATTTGTTTTTTGTTTTTTTTTTTTTTTGGGTATTTTTTTGATTTTCAGATCATCGATCATCGATGCATTGTAACACCAGGTGGAAAAAGTGTTCAAAAATTAATTGGAAATGCGCCATTGGTTATTCGCCATGATGGAAAGATAAAAAGCCATAGCAATCAACCGCAATCACATGCCCAGCCATTTGAAGACAGTTTGGCTGATCTATCTGTTGCATCCGGTGATATTTCCGTTCAAGTAGTTCAAGATGTTCATCGCAAAAATTAATTTCATTAACATGATTTAATTTTTTAATTATTTTAGTTTCTTATGCTTTCTTCTTCATTTCTCATTAGAATACAATTTTTTTCTTGCTAATGCACAATTTTTTTTGTGATTGATATTTTAAAAAATACACTTATTTTGCTGTCAGAAATTTGTTTTAATTGTTTCACATTCACTTCAAACAACAAATTCAAATAAAATGAATGTTAATATGAATATAACATTCATAGATTATTAACATTTATTCACAAATAAATTGATAAATAAATCTCATATTGGAATTCCAGGACTATTCATTTGGTTGTTTCATTGAAACATTTTAATTAATGCTCAAATTGAATCATTCAATTATAATCATAAATAACTATTCAAATATGTTTGTTAAAATTTAAACAGTTGAATAGAAAACAATTGTTTCAATAAAAATGAGCTGAACGTTGATTTGATAATGACATCTATTAGAAAATGTATGAATGAAAATGAATGCCGAAAATTGTAAACAAATACGAATGTCAAATGAAACCGATTTTTGCTGCCATAACAAAAAAAAATATATATATATAATTATTTTTGAACATTATTTCTGTTTATGGGTAAATTTAGTATAATTTGATCTCATAAGAAAAAAAAAATAACGATTTTCGAAAAACATGTCCGAATATGGTGCAATTCTACAGTCAAATATTATGGAATTAGTAAAATGTAAAAAGAAATTCAATTTATTTCAATACACATATATATACATAAAATACAGTTGATTTTTTCATTATTTCATTGAACAGATGTTGAAAATTTCAAAAATCAACGATTACATTTGGATGAAGAAATTCAAAAAGGACAAATCGAACAGTCAAAGGTATCATTTTTTGTTAAATGAATATAATTTTTTTTTTTTTTTTTTTTTGTATTTTTCATCTATTTTCTATTTTTTTACTTTCTATTTAGTTGGTGGAAGACATTGATTTGTTACAACGTAAACTGAGCGTAAAAACCGAAAAAGTCAACACACTTAAGAATCGTCGAGACGATCTCAGTCGAAAACTTGATGAAACTGAAAAACATTTGAAACAGGTGATTTTTGTTTTCCATTCAATTTTCAATTAAAAATTAATTGAATAAAAAAAATGAGAATTGTCTTTAAAAAAAAAAAAAAAAAAAATTTCTTTTTATCATTTTAATTTCAGTTATTAGATACATCGGATATTGTGCTCAATTATATAAAACGTGAATCCAGTTCAAATCAAATCAAAAAAGTAGACAATTCATGAAAATTATACAAAAAAGAACAGAAAAAAAAGTTATATGATTGTATTCATGTATTCAAAAAGTTCCACAAGTCATTTACACTTGATGCAAGTTATTCCTTCCGTTACTTACGAAAATATCTCTCTCTTTCTCTCTTCCTCTCTCTCTGAAACTTATTTCTAAGCTCATAATTCTATATAAAATGTTACGATTTCATTTATTAAATTTCAAAATAAAAATGCAATAAATTACATCATTAATGAAATATTTTATTTTCAATAGGAATTCTAAAGTAAAACAATATGTTTTTTTTTTTTCATTTATTTCTTCTAAATAAGTTTTGATGTGTATTTATTTGGTATGAATTGATGAAATCAATGAGTTTTACAAATTTCATATGAAATATGATAAATTTTATATCATTTTACAACAAGATCAATCACAGATTTGCAATTAGAGACTAATTTAATTTTTATCTGGATTTTTAATCGATGATATTAGGCGTGACCAGCTGCCTTTAATTCAGTCCATACGCGTAGCATTTCATTTGGATCATCATATCCATGTGTTGCAATTACATATCTGTAACTTTGTGGTCCAATGTAATTTGCTTTGTAAAAGTAAAACTCTTCTGAATGCAATGGTTCAATGTTGGCCTTTAATGCAACAATACCCAAATAAATATCGTCAAATCTATTCAAATAAAAAAGCAAAATAAAAAGAAAAAAAAAACACACACGCAAATTTCAAATTATTTCACTTTATGAAGATAATTATGCACGCAAATTGATTTTACCTAAATAATTTTGTATACATGCTTGTATAGTACATTTCAATAAGTGATTCACGTGATAGTATAAATGATCCGGCCGTTACATATGTTGGCCATTTATTATTATTATTATTATTATTATGTTCGGCACCAAATGGCATTTATTCCATCTGTATTCATCAAGCGACACATACCTAAGAGAAAAAAAAGAAAAAAAACAAAAGAAAATCAAAAAAATAAAAATTGTAAATATTTTGCAAATATCATAAGTTGACTCACTATAAGTGAGAAACTAAATATCTATAGATAAGATATAATGACATACCATTTACTAGATCTATGTCGATGTGGTTTTGATGTAAAAACATAACCAGCAAATAATTTAACATCATATGGTAATTCTGTATCAAGTAATTTTCGTCCATCATTTCGTTCATGATTTGTTTGTGCATTTGCTTTGGCTAAATAATTTTGAATTTGTTTCATATGCCCTTTACCATCAATCGTATGCATTGAATTTTGTTTAATCAATTGTTGTATTTTATTTAAATCATTATAATCATTATGATGTTCCATAGATTGATTTAATAAATCCGATTGACTAAGACGTCTAGCTAATTTTCGTAATGTTTCATCAGCATCTTCCAAATATTCAGGATAATTAATTGGATTTCGTAAAAATCGTAATACATTTTTTGTTGAAATATAAAAATCATCATCAACAAACATAAAAAAACGAGCAAGTGGACAATAATCAATGGCCCATTTAATGCCCATCATTGTTTTAATTGTATTATTAAAATATGAATCAATAAAATCCATTTGAATAATATCATTAAAACGTTTTTTCTCATTATCAATGGCCAATTGTATATGATTTTCCTGTTCGGTTAAACCTTGATTAATGCCAATTGAAAAAATTACACGTATATCAACATCAGAAAATCGACGTTCAAGACCCCAACTCTGACGTATTGCATTACGATGATTAAAATGATCCATTTTTGTTTTAACAATAATAACTAAACGAATTGTACCAATTAATGTATCTTCATCATCACGGCATTTATGACGACAATTTGATAAATATGTATAATTATACATATTAATTGGTTTAACATCTGGCTGTTGTGCATTTCGTAATTGCTTTGCATAATGTGGTATATTTGGATCATTCAATGGATAATTAAATGTTGTATGGAAATCATCTTCAAATAAATGTGTAAATGCACCAAAATAATCCAATAAAAAAATTATAAATAAACCACAAAGCAATAATTTTAAACGAAACAAATGGCAAATACGTGGAAGCATTGTTGATTTGATTTATAACTGCATTGTATAGTGCGCGCACATACACACACACACACAATATCAAGCCGGTTGTTGTTATCTTCGACCTCAGTTTAAATGACTCTAGAATTCTATTTGAAAATAATGAATTAGAATCATTTTGGAAAGAAATGTAAACAAATACATACTACTAGATATATTCCTTGTTTTGTTTTTTTTTCGTTGTGTTGATGAATATTCAATTTATGATTTTTTTTTTTTTGCGGTAAATTTTAATGAACAATTATAAATTTTATCCAAAACGATACACGTTTTTGCAATGAAAACATTCAATAAATATTTTTTTTTTTTTTTTTTTTTTTGTTTTGTTTAAATCATCGATAATGATAGCAATATTAAATTATAAATAAATTCCTTGCAAATACCTAGATAAACAAGGCCTGTTTCGGATAAAATACCGAAACATTACTTTAATCAAAGGCAGACTGAACACATACTTGAACAAATTGACAATTAAGCGGTTTACATATACATCTATATGTGTGTCATGAGTACTTTGATTGGGTTGCGTTCAGTGGGACAACTGATTTCATCTTCTTTTTCTTTTCGAAATATTTAGAGCGCCATTTGATTAGCAAATATTTGTTGAAAAAAAAAAAAAACATTTTCATTCGAGGAAACAAAAAATTATGGTTTTCAATGAATTGTTTGAACGAAATAAAAAAAAACGTTTATTTTGTTGAAAAAAAAAAATGTTTTCGTCAATATTTCAAAAAGTCCCAACTAAAAATATGCCGATGATAGTAGGCAGCGCTTTGCTTGACCCAGCGCACTAAAATATATACAAAAATGTATACACAGTGAATTATTGAGTGAGAGAGATAAAGAGGCAGAATGAGAAATAGAAATAAAAAAAGAGAAGAGAGAGAGAAAGAGCGAACAAGAGAGATTGAGCGATGGAGATGAAAAAAGAAGAAGAATAAAATGTGTATGATTTATGCTGAAAAAAAAAAAAAAGGATCATCAACATTTTTACCATTTAAAAGCGCTATTTTAAACGAAAACACATTTTTCAAAGTGAACCAGTTCGATGAGATGAAGAGTGGCAAATGAGAGTGAGATAGAGACGCAATTATTTGAAAGTTCACAATGAACGTCAATCAATGTAGCTCACAATACATATACTATAGTGTGTCATTAATACATATACAAAATCGAGCAACACACATTTGAAGATGGTACGCACTGACAGTTAAATACTAAAAAAGAAGAAAAAAAAAAACAGGCGAAAAGATTCAATGCAAGCAGTCGAGTGTGTGTTTTTCTGGAATACTAAAAAGAAGTGGAAATATTTTGATTTTCAATCAAATCACAAACCATTATTTAGTAAAAAGAAAAAAACCTTTTTTTTTTTTAGTGCAAAAACATTCGATATAAATGGAGGACAAATATATTGCCTATAAAGAAGCAAGAAGAAAATGTTTTGAAGCTTTTGTGTGCGTTGTGTGTAAATTAAATAATAATAATAATAATAAAAAAAAAAAAGAAAAACAAGTGAAATTTGCATATAAACTAGGTTCTAAATAGACACAAACAAATAATTTATCTTGTCAAGTGGTGTGTACGATATCGAAAATATTTGTGTTAAAATCAAGACCTGCATTGACAGACAACACAAAATGCCTCTCAAAAAAAATATTATTGGTAAATATATTATTTGGTTATGCGCTTTTTTAACAATTTAACTAAATGAAATGCAATGCGGTATCTCTCTCTCTCTCTCTCTCTCTCTCTCTCTCTCCTCTTGATAAAAAACACAGTGAAATATTAAATATTTATAAATCTGAAAAAAAAAAAAAAATTCTTTTTCAATTTATAACATTCTCATTTATGCTTCATATCAAATTTAATAAAAATTTTCTTTATATTTACAGGTGAAAAATAGAAATAAAAATCTCAAATAACGAGATATAATTATTTTCAATAGGGATATATTGCTGTAATTTCAAAACAAATTGACTGAAACAATTATGTGTTTGTATTTGTGTGTGAATTATTGTGAAAAAGTTTCCATTTGGAAAATAATTTCTTGAATGTGGATAATCGAAGAAAGTTATTTGTAAAATCAGAATTGATTTTTTGCCAGACGTGTACAAACGATTCAGGTGAGAATAATATAAAACTATTTATATCAAGTTCAAATCCACACTTTCTATTTGAACACAAATTGGTCAATTTTGTGAATGAAATGATATTACTTGATGTGTGAATGTGTGTGAATGTGTGTTTTTCCCAAATGAATGATCGTTTATAATAAACCGAAGAAGAAAAAAAAAAACATAGACACGACGACGCATTATTATCATAAAATTATCCATAGTTTACTGAAATAACACAACAAAATGTGATCACGTGAAAATGGTATTACGAGAAACTCAAATAAGTCATTAACAAACGATATTTTATAAACATTGCCATTTGTATAGAATAAACGTGAAAAGAGATGTCTTTCGCTGTTTATTTTTATTTGTAACAATTTGTTGTTGTTGTTTTTTTTTCAAGGATTCTGCTTTTATCTGAAAGCTGTTGTTCATTTAGTCGAAATTGTGCTATTCTTCTTCTTCTCGTTTTTTTTATTGTTATTCTCATTTTCTGTTTTGTTCGTTAAGTGTATTTGCTTTTTTTTTTTTTCGTTTCGTTTATTTCTCAAAGTCGATAACTAGGCTAAAATTGTATACAATTCATCAGTCTAGACTAAATGCGGACACATACATTTCGGTGCAAAGACACATATACATGAAAATAATAATAAGAATAACAACAAAAATGGTGTTTGTTATTCATGTTTTTAATCGCGATATTTTGGCCAAACGCGTCTTGAATACATTTACACATAATGAATCAGTTCATATGTACAGTGGTTGAAATAAGGATACCGACACACACACATTTGTCGAATACAAATATGATAAATTCTACAACAATTTTTTCAAGCTAAATAACATCGAAAGTACAAAACATTATTGATGATATTGACCGTTTTGGGAATTCCAATTGGCCGGCCTGTGTAAAGCCATTAGAATTAGCCGTTTTATTTTAAAAAAATTTAAATGGAGTTTTGAAAGCCTTGAAGAGTAGTTACTATTTATGGATTACTTTCAAACGACCATATCTTGGCCAAATTGAGGCCGAACCAAAAATGGTTTTTCTATTAATAGTAAAGGCCTGCATTTAAATTTTTTAAATAAAACGGCTAATTTTAAAGGTCGATTTTTTGGCCTATCTTACTGAAAGTCGTATGCCGTACACCCGCCGGCCAATTGGAATTTCCAAAACTGTCGATATCATCTATAATGTTTGTACTTTCGATATTATTTAGCTTGAAAAAAGAATTGTTAGAATTTACAATGTTTTTTTTTTTTTGGACCAATGTGTGTGTCGATATCCTTATTTCGACCACTGTATGTATGTAACTGTGATTGTTTATGTGCGAAATTAAAAAAAAAAAAAAAAAAAAATACCGCGTCGCTACTACAAATGAATAACCATTTCAATGAATTCATTTTATTGACTGAACGAGAGAAAAACAATGATGAATTGTAAAATGGTCTTAATTGGATTAGATGGCGCGAAATTTGAATTCTTATTTATAATTAAAATGCACTCTGTCACATTCACATACACACACACACACACACACTATTTGGTTATACAGCGATGTGTATTAGGGATAGCAATAGTCTTTTGTGTAAGCAAACATAAATGTCGTCAATACAACGAGCGATTTTCTTCACAGTTAGCGGTGTCTGTATGTGCCTTTTACGCGGTGATTTCTTTCTACAAAATTTACTTAACAAAAATTCACTTGAATATATTTAGTTTTATATTTAGAAATATGATATTTAACAATGGATTTTTTTTTTTTTTTGAATAGAGAGAATAGACACACTATGCTTGAAATAAATAAATAAATAGAAACAGAAAAACTGGCTAAACCAGACTGGCTTTTAGTATATCGAAATGGTCACATTTGAAACGGCGAACAAGTTGTTTGCATTTGTGTATATGGCTTTTGATTGGTGAATTGAGGCGATTTTCTCATGCAAAATTGACAGATGTCGTGACAGACATGTAAATAAATGTGTGTGCATGTGTGTGTGTGTGTGTTTGCTCGTGTTCAATCAATTTTCTACACACAATATTCACATGCAAAATGGAAATTATTCCACACTATGGATTTTCTAATGAAAAAAAAAAAAAAAAAAAAAATGGGAGCAATAAACAACAAAAACACAAATTCGACGATGGTGCATTGTGAAATATGACCCAGACAAAATTATTCAATGGCAATATGCAATTGAATCACTCTCACTGAATTAGTCTCATTATATTAAATTTCAACGATCAATTTATTCACCGACAACATTTTATTATTGCAACCAATAGACAAAAAGTTGAATGCATAAAAATGCTTATTAAAAACATGTGACCTAAGTTGAGCAACAACTTTATTACCATTCCCTCTGCGATGTTCAAATTCCTTATCCAGCTTGCCATCTTCAGGGCTGGTATTCTACGAATATTTTTTGGCGGTTCGGAATTTTGTAACAACCTAAAAAACACAACATTTTTACAAAAGTTTTGTGACAAATATCAATAATAACCATTGTTCTTCATAGGCCACATTTGACTTTATTCAAAATATTTCTCGATTAGGTCCCATGTTTCACAGAAAAATGAAGTATTTGCGGAAAATCCCCCAATGTTGTTCGGAATATTTCCATCATATCTTGAATCGATGGAATTATTCCGAATAAAACAACATTTAAACTTTGTATACTGTCAAATCAACACACCAATACATAGACACATTCACAAAATGTGGTGAATAGTCCAATAAACTCAAGTTGTATCAAAGGTAAAAAAATAGCACCGTCTCCATAATTATTCGATCGAAATTGAACGATCGTTTCAAGTAAAGTGCGTAATACACTAAATATTATGTTATATTGAATTGTGAACGCTAATTATGTCATTGATATGGTAGATATAAATGTGTGACATGCATTCCAAATGCTCACAAAATCAATTTTCAATTTAAAAATAAACTCGAAAATATACGAAAGTATATTTAAATGATTGAAATATCCATGTTGCATTAGTAATTTTAGATATTTCATTTTTTTCATAAAAAAATCTTCAATTTGTACGATAAACTTTTTATTTTTGTGAATCGTGGAAAAAAACGTGGTGAAAAATCAAAACGAAAGAAGACATTAAAAATTTGCTTCAAAATACGAAAAAAAAAAACAAAAATGAAATAAATGAAAAATTAAATGTGATGTCACATAAAATGTAACGGTATTTTATATCATACATGTCCATATGTGAACACATGTGAAGTAAAACAAAAAAAGTGTTGTACGTATATACATATATGCCGTCTCCACTAGTCACCAAAGATGGTGAAAACATCGCCATTTCTTAACGCATGACAATACGACTTTGACATATTTTGAAACAGTTCGTGTAATGTATTTATATGTATTGGTGTCTTGTTTACAATTGAATTTGACAGTCTAGATTCACCGAACGAAAGTTTAAATGTTGTTTGAAGATTTTCTGCAAATACTAGATTTTTCTGTAAAACATGGGACCTAATAGAGAAATATTTTGAATAAAGTCAAATGTGGCCTATGAAGAACAATGGTTATTATTGATATTTGTCACAAAACTTTTGTAAAAATGTTGTGTTTTTTAGGTTGTTACAAAATTCCGAACCGCCAAAAAATATTCGTAGAATACCAGCCCTGCTCAAGCACACTCCCATTCAACAGACAATTCACTTGCTTCCGATTTTTCCCAATATGCATAACTTGTGTTTTTGAACTGCTAATGGTCATTCCAAAGTTCGTACAGGCCGCTTCTAAATCGCTAATACTGTTTTGTAGCTCCTGTTCTGAGCCGCCAAACAATACTAGATCATCTGCATATGCATGGGCAGAGATAATATTTCCCCCCAAAACTACGTTACCCCTCAGATTAGCTGATTTAATCAATTTATCCATATAAATAATAAATAAAAGCGGTGATATTGTTCAGCCCTGTCGGAGACCATTTCGCACTTCAAACCATTCACTCAATTCACCATCCACTCTCACAGCGGCTTCACAGCATTTATACAAACTCTTAATTGCCCCCAGAAGAAAACCATTCACTCCGTATTCACTCAAAACTGACCACAAATTAGCTCTCGGTATACAATCATACGCTTTTTGTAAATCGACAAAACATACATACATATCCTTGTTTCTTTCATGGAACTTCTCTATTATTTGTCTCATGCAAAAAATTTGATCTTGACATCCGCGCATCGATCTGAAGCCTGATTGGTTTTCATCTAAGAGCGATTCGGCAATAGCTATGGTACGTTTTTCTAAAATTGCACTGTAAACTTTTCCGACAACACTCAATAGAGAAATTCCACGATAACAGTTAATTGTTACAATCTCTGTTGCTACCCTTCTTATGGAGTGGTGAGATAACTGCACCCAACCATTCCTTCGGAACAACTGATGAATTTCACTCTAGATTGAACAACCGATGTAACCATCGAATCCCTACTGAACCACTGCAAATTAAATATTCATTCCTAATCTCATCCACTCCTGCTGCTTTACCCCAACTTAATTTCCTAACCGCCAGCTCTATTTCACCTATGCTTATTTCCTCCGCTTGGATCTCACTCACACTTTCATTCGCACAAACATTCTGATCCACTCCGTTTTCAACATTCAAAAGTTCCTCGAAATATTCTCTCCAACGTTTCAATACATTCTTTCTACCAATCACTAGCTCTCCTGCCTTATCTAAAACGGCTCCTGGCGCCTGTTTTTTACCACCATTACGGATGTTCTAAACCTTAGACCAGAAAACTTTATTCCTCTGCTGCCTTCACCGCCTCCTGCACCTCATCGTTCCACCAATCTGTCTTCTTTTTACCATTCTTACACACATGCATTCCGCAAACTTCCTTTACCGCACTCAAGATTGCACTCTTAAAACAATCCCATTCTCTATTGATATCAGACACCTCAGTCATATTAACTTGCATACATTTCTCTTCTAATCTAGCTACATATGCATTCATTACTCTTTCACTCTTCAATTCATTAACTTTCACTCTATTGGTTGGCTTCCGATTTTTACTCGCTACTCCTTTTGGAATACGTAGTTTGCTTGCAACCAAGTAATGATCGGAATCCAGACCAAAACTTCTATACACACGCGTATCTGTAACTATTTTGCGCAAACTATCTTCTACGATTACGTAATCGAGAAGAGATTTCCGATTCTGGCCAGAATTTTCCCATGAATACATGTGGATTTTCTTATGTTTAAAAAATGAATTTGTTATCACTAAATCTGAGCTCTGGCAAAAATCCAACAATCTCTCTCCATTACCGTTCGCTTCCATATCTTCCCCAAAATGGCCTAAAATATTCGCAAAATTCTGTTTATCTCTACCTACTCGAGCATTAAAATCCCCTAGCAAAATCACTTTCTCGTTTCCCTTACGATACACAATATCATTCAAGTCACCATAAAAATCATTCATCTTTTCTGCATTCGTACCTTCACACGGAGAATACACACTTACGAAACGATACACTGCACCTCCCAACTTGATTGAAATCCACATCATTCTTTCACTCACAAATCTATGACACACAATTGACTGCAAATAATTATGCCAGTACGCAAATTTTCTTGATAGAATGTCTTATCACAAACGATATGGATAAAAAAAAGAAAGAAATATAAATATTGAACACGCGCTCGAAATTTCTTATTCATGAAAATCGATTGTATTTCAAATAGAGAAAAGTTTGTTTGATTTGAACATAATGAAAGCAAATGAAACAAATATTCAATGTAAAGTGCAATATTCCCCCGACTTTGAAAATACAAAAACCATTACCTGTGCCAGCGCACTCACAGTGAATGTGTGTAAATGTGTAAATATAATTTTTCATATATGCTGAAAATGCAATACAGTCATGCACACATGTACACACAAACATGGAATTTTACTATTGTATGTTTTTTTGAATGAAATATTAAACGCAAGTCAAATAAAACTTGAACAGTTGCGGATGAAAATGTTATCCAGAAAAGTTGCGGGTGAAAATGTTCGGGAGCTAAGTGGTATTACCAGTTAGCTCGGATTACCAGTTAGCTCGAGCTAAGTGGTATTACCACCTATTACTTATTTTTTTTTTGAAGTTTCTTGAATTTGATTTGCGAACGGCTCCAGCATTTAGTCTCTTTCAATGTAATTTATTCGATTTCCATTCCTTTTTTTCAATCAAAACGGCTTATGTATGATGTGCGAATGGTGTGTGTGTGTGTTTTTTTAACGTCATTTTGCCGAATCAGATAAATTGGAATAAGATAGAAATTCGGTAATGGAATTTGATTTTAAATTCTAGAAAATATGACATTGGTACGAGTCATTGATAACAGGCAACACGTAATTGAATTACCAACTGAGGTGAATGGATTTTTATCGGAACAGACACTGCAAGCCGTTTTCCCAGGAAAATCAATTCTATTATACAAAAAACCGGGAAATGATGACTTCAGTTGTTTACTACCAAACGGAAATGGACGCTTTGAGCCACCGGAAGATGGGTGGCAGAAACGAATCTACTATTGCGAAGTGCCCGAAAGAAATTCAATCAACAATGAGGTGCCCGAAAGAAATTCAATCAACAATGAGGGGCCCGAAAGAAATTCAATCAACAATGAGGTGCCCGAAAGAAATTCAATCAACATCATCAAGAATCATTTCAAAGATTTTCGGTGTGTCACCAATACTCTTTTTGCTTGTATTTATCATATTAAAATATTTTAAATGTTTAATTGATCGTAAGGAAAATGAGCAAAATAATTGTAGCATTTTGGATATCATGAATTCTGTAAATATTTTCACCGGCTTTGCAACATTTACAATTGCTTTTTACCATTATTGTAGTCGCGGTATTCGCAAACGAATTCGAATAAAATTCTTGTTTTGAAAATTGAACTGTTCAATACAACAATTAAGTAAGCAACAATATTTCGAATAGGTTTTGTTTATATCGAAAATTCCTATTATTCAAATACAACCGAACTATTGTTTGGTTGTTTTTCTCAGAAAATGAAGCAGTGTTGAAGTCGCTTCAACAAAGAAATTCATTGTCTCTTACACCATCTCTAGTCGAGTAAGGTTCCATTTTATGAAAATATACTGAAAATCGTAATTTTTTACCTTGGGTTTCAGAACATTATCTCAGATAATTTATCTGGCATAACTTTTCACCAATCCAACTGATCGTATATATTGTTGCGGCGTCTGATAGCTATGACCTTATAGTTCTCGTAGCAACTCGAAGTTGAATAACATCAAGCATGCAAATTTTTTGACATTTGTCCATATGGCAGCGTTGACTGTCCAAATTCAAAAAAATGAATTTTTGAAAAAAATGTTCTAAACCGTGCCGACAACGATATCAACTAAAAGTGGTTTTGAGGTCTCTGTGGTCCACTCTATCACGCTGCAGCAATGGAATATCTGTTCGTGAATTTGTTTTTAATTTTGTAGGCTAGTGTTATTAGAAATGGTTCAATTAATTGATTGGGTACATGAATTAATCAAAATATTATGGTTTTGTTCTAGGTTTTTTCATTCCGAAGTCCCGGCTTCATCAGAAGATGGATTGAATCCTTGTGCATTGTTGATGGCCATGGAAAATATTTTACTACCAATTTACAAACCATCACATTCACATACAATTTGTATGATACAAACAATGAAATGCAATAATTTAATAAGAAAAAATATATTGTGTTTTATTCGGAATAACGCCATCTTGTCTATTACTTTTTCTTGACAATTTTATTTCAGTTTCCCTTTCGTTGCATAGAAAAGTAAATTGTAAATGTTCCAACTTTAGTTATTAGAGGTATCGGACTATATGAGCTATGGAAACCTGGTCGCTACAAGAGCTATCCGCCATCGCAGTTGATTGATTTAGTAGCAAAAATTTTGGCATTAGTACTTCCATGGACGCGTGTGTATCGAGTTCAACGTGATATACTTATGCCGTTGGTCAGTTCAGGCGTCGAGCATGGAAATCTACGTGATTTGGCGTTGGCTCGTATGAAAGATTTTGGCACGGACTGCCGAGATGTGCGAACAAGAGAAGTAGGAATACAAGAAATCCATAACAAAGTTAGACCGTATGAAATTGAACTCATTCGTCGCGACTATGTTGGGAAACGAAAACAAAAAAAAAAAAAAAAAAAACAAAAAAAAACAACAACAACGACACTTTGGAACTGTTTGAGAGAGGAAGAATTTTTCTCCCGATTTCAGTTTAATCAATGTATGCAAAACAAATGCACAAATCACATATGCTGAAAAATACAGCCCACTGCCGTTTCCTTCAGCCAACTGTGTGTATTAAATGCCGCCACAATCAACTCACACAAATTTTATTTCGCATGATAGAACAGTACAGTTTCAGCTGTGTTATCGGTAGGTTCGTTGCTGTTAGCAAACGGCAATTTGTGAGCTTACTGTACTATATGTTACATTTAGTATAGTGTTGTTTACATTTTGTTTTTTTTTTTTTTTTTTTTTTACTTTACTTGCTCCTTTGAACAGTTTGCTTTTTTTTCGTGGTTTTGGTCGAAACTTCTTTCAATCATTGATCGGTCGTCGAATTGTGATTTTCAAATGACATGTGAAGTGAAACAAAAAATTTAAATAAAAAGTTTTGAAGTTTTTTTTTTTTGGATTGCAAACTCTTCATTTGAATTGTTTTTTTTTTTTTAAATCGTTCAAATATTTTATTGTCTATGGTTAATAATCTTATTGGTAAAACTATTGGGTTTTTTTTTCAAATGTTTAAGTTGATGAAAATTGCAGTGTGCATGAGTTTTTAAAATCGAATCGATCGTATATATCAATTGGAGTTGTAAACACAATTCAACATTCAATATAAAATTCAATCATATGATATGTAAATTTACTACCATTTGTACTCCCAAACGTGATTTTTTCAATGTTGTATTCATTATCCAAAAGCTATTAATACGGCCTATAATATGTGGGTGCTCTTTTGATCGACGAATACACGAGTAATTTACTCGCATTTATTTTCCTGTAAAAAGAAGCCAAAAAAAAAAAAAATAATAACACAAATCGACAATGTTTAATTGTGTGTATTGTTTTAAATTGTGATCAGTTGAACTAAAACAGAATCATGTTGCGGTTTAGCATGAAGTAAAAATGCATTTTTGAGAATACATGAATAGTCCATTTGATATTGTTTAAATAAGTCGAAACAAATGATGATTAACAAATTGATGAATTTACATTTTGCAAATAAGCTAATGTTTTAGACAATAATGTCTCTCATCAAATAACAATATTTTTTTGATGATTTTTTCATGCAAAAAATAAATAAAATGTTGTGTGCATTTTTTTCTCTATATTTTGAAGCGGAATGAATTTGCATAGAAACAAAAGCAAACATTATTGATGTGATGATCCCAAATGCTTAATTTTATGTGATTGTAATACACATATGTGCATTAAAAATGTGAAAAATAAATTATGGAAAACAACCGCTCAATAAATGAAAAATATGAAATACAACAACTTCACACTGGAGACATAAATTTTACCGAAACCGAATGTCAGAAAATATTTGCTCAACCCGAATTTAACGATTAAAAAGAAATATTTATATACATATATGTATATCAGTACATTTGCGTTGACTTATTGTCTCGCATTTCGTTTGATTCAATTCTTATGCCCTTTTTGTTTGCGTCTATCTCTTTCTCGGTCTTTTATTCTCCACATTTCAATGTCGATAACAGTCACAACCACGAAATTAAAAGAATATACAAATAAAAGATGTGTGTTCAATGTATTTTATAATTTATTTATTCACTTGTTAACGATGCAAATGTCATTCCAATTTTTTTTCCCTATCTTTCCCTCTCTTTCTCTCTCTCTTTTCTCTCCTTTCCTTTCTCTCCCTCCCTCTCTTTTGTTTTATTTTCAATTGAACGAGTGTCGCAATTTGCTATTTTTCAAACGAAATTCTTTTTGGTTTTGTTTGTTGTGTTTCGATTCGGTTGTTGCAAAATCACATCGGAAATAAATGTGTTTGTGATGTGGTTTGAATTCTTGAAATTCGATAAAAAAAAAACCACGAATTAATCGATGGATCTGTTACCATCTACAACTAAACTTTATATTATAATAATCTATACAATTTATTGACCATATTATCACAACTATTGATCGACAGATTATTATATATGTATTAGATGTATGCGGATATATATGCAAAGAAAATTGAACCGAAATCAATCATATAGCATTTTACAATATATACTTAAATTGAGCATACTTAATATACAATTTTCGTTTGGCCTCAAAGATGATCGAAACGAATACCATCAATTTACAAAATTCAAATTAACTTACATACTGAAATTTAATACAGATGCTTAAGGTGGTCGCTAATCAATTAATTGAGTGAAGCAATAATAATTTTTTTTCCAATTATTATGCAAAGTTACAAATTTCATTTATTGTTTTCTTTAAATTCAAATAGTTTTTAGTCGAATATCCTGTAATTGCATTCAATTCTCCCGCTAAATAAATCCAATCATTTTCATCTTGCAAATCTTCATTTACAATAGCGGATGTATCAGTTTACAAATATTACATTTCATGTTAGAGAGCAAACAAGTTTTTTTTTTTCTGCCTTCTATATTTCGTCAATTTATAATGTGCAATGTCAATGTGAAGAAAAAAAAAACACACACATTAACAACAATGGAACAAGTGCAATTTTAACTTCAATTCACAATAGACATTTATGATCAATCACAGCTTTAAAATTAAATTTTCTTAATATTAAATAAAACGAAATGACAAATGTCATCATTTGTCAACGAACTTTCATAAGTTCGTTACATACACAAATAAATCGATGAAATTTTGGCAAATTTCTATAATAAATGTAAATTGTGAGGACAAAAAAAGTGGTAAAGATTATTTTTTCTTGTTATTATTCAAAGTAATCAATATTTTGTAATTTCTTGGTATTGATCACCGATCATCCGTCAGCGTCGACTGAATGGGCAAGGCAAAAAAAAAAAAAAAAAATTGTACATTTAAAGTGTATTCAATAATTTACGGCTTGAGTTTCATATGCATTCTCCACTGTTCAGCTGTCATGATTCAGAGTCTAATAAAAAATCATGCAATCATCTTTGTTTCGGTTAATGTAATTTGTTGAAAATGTTAAGGGGAAGCAAAATGTACAATAATTCTCACAAAAATCTTTGCACATAGTAAAAGACCTTGCTGTTTATGCATCAGTGAATAAAGATTTGCATTTAAATAATACATATGAACTCAAATGTACTTGTGATGTTTATTGAATGCATTAAAAACGTCAACATATAACAAAATTCATCACATTTAGAAAAATAGAAATGTTTATGATCCAAGATCATCTACTGAAATTTATATGTATTCGTATTGATTAACCCCTAAGCTGAAATATTCAAATGTCCATAAGGTTTCAATAAGAAAAATACAGCCGATTGCGTAAAAAAATCCAACAATTTGATGTGTATCATCATCACAAATTTAAATCAATTTCATTGAACAAACTTTAAAATGTGCTTTCATTATAGGATAAAACTTTTGTGTACTAAAAGAAATTGTACTAATTTGGTGTTTTATTATTATATCAAATTAAAAAAAAAAAAAAAAGAAAAAGTAGCATTTGCTATTCTCATCTATTGAATGAATCATGTGTGAAAAATTGAACATATGTAGGAAAATGAATTTTGAACAAAAAAGAAAAAAAAAAATAAAAATTCATTAAAAAATGGCGTAGCAAGCCGAACTTGACCTTGATATGTCGTGTATTCGTCGTACTCCTTTGAATATAAAAACAGCAACAGCAACAGCAACAAAAAAAAACCACACTACGCTATTGCCATTCTGACACTGTTTTCATGACAACTTTATTACTGCATGCACATAGTTTTTACTACAATGTGTGGTTTGCTGTTGTTGTTGTTGTTGTTGTTTTTCTTTCTCTTTTTTTTTGTTTTTGTTTTTATTCATTCGATTCTATATTTGTCGGTTTGTTTGTTTGCGATTCAAATGTATATAGGCATACGTATAACAGATCAACGCTCCGTGGAGCGCAATGAAAATGTGTATACATTATAACATAAACGCATTATAACAATTTTATTTACAAGTTCATATGGAAGTCGATTGACCGACTGCAAAATGTTTGTTTTTTTTATTTTCTGATTCGATTCATTTTATATTTGTTTGAGATTGGCGGCCAAACTATCAATTCAAGGTTAAAATAGTAATTTTGGAATTTCGAGAAAAAAAAAAACAAGACAGAGAGCAACGAATCAAACAAAATGTTATATATTCGAGTGTTTGAGCGATTTTACACAATTTGCTTGTGTTATTTAACCGGCAAATACTAAAGACGGCTGAACCAATTTAAAAAGCATAAATATAAAATTAAGATGAAACATACACGAACAACAAACGATAAATTTTTCTGCATTATAATATATTTTGGATTCATCCATAATGGGAATACAGTTTTTATATCATTATCACCATATGCTTTAATGCAGCCCATTAAATGGCTGTTCGATAATGAATGTTCTAAATAATTTAATGGATGCTTTCACTGTGTAAAATTTCAATCGTAAATACCACATTTCTCCCTCGCTATCTTTCTTTCTTTATCTCCCTCTATCCAGACATTCAGATATTAATATTTATTTATTTTTAAATAAAAATATTTTTAAATATTTTGCCGCATCAGTGAACGCAGACGTCGCATCGGATTGGTTTGAGAAAATTACCAATCGATTTTTCTCACTTTTCTGATGGGAAAAACGCAAAAATAAGCAAAATATTACCAGTCAGCTTCGATGGCCCAAAGTACAAATCCGGTGGAATTTTGGCTGATCCATGGATTTTCAGGATTTGACCTGAATTCCAATACTTCCAATAAGGAATTTTATAAAATAATAAAAAACGATTACGCACTCTGACTTATTATTGAAATTCCATTTTGGAAGTTCTGGAGTCTGGAATCCTGGACAAATCCTGGTAATCAATGGATCAGCAAGATTCCAGAACTTCCAAAATGAAATTTCTTTGGAACGGTCAGTCATCTCATTCGCCTCTCCTCTTAGCTGCGTGCTCTTTCGTATCTCCTACAAATAGGCGCTCTTTCCGACTATAAAACAGAGCTGCTATTTGCGTATGTATACATGAAAAATAAATCAATTTCCAATTGATTTTTCTTAGTTATCCGGTAGGAAAAACGCAAAAATAAATTAATTTTTGACTATAGTAAAAAAAATTTCAAGACCTATCAACTAGAGGTGTCTTTTGTCCAGGCTGATCCATGGATTCTTAGGATTTGGCCTGCATTCCAAGGCTTCCTGTTTTGAATTTCATGAAAAATTGGTGTAGATTCAAAAATTCAAAAGTAATCGGGATTTTTACAGGTCGATTACTATCTCGATTAGTTTCTCGATTACAAATTACTTTAGAGTGATTTCCCCCTTGTTTTATGTATATTTTTATATGAAATTCTAAATAGGAAGCCTTGGAATGCAGGCCAAATCCTGAGAATCCATGGATCATCCAAAATTCCACCGGATTTATACTTTGGGCCATCGAAGCTGACTGGTATTGATACTCCCTTCGGGAGTAATATTTTGCTTATTTTTGCGTTTTTCCCATCAGAAAAGTGAGAAAAATCGATTGGTTATTTTCTCAAACCAATCCGATGCGACGTCTGCGTTTATTGATACGGCAAAATATTTAAAAATATTTTTATTTAAAAATAAATAAATATTAATATCTGAATGTCTGCCTCTTACTCTCTTTCTCCATTTTTCTCTCTCCATATTTCTTTAGGTCTGTCTCTTTCTCCGTCTTTTTCAATCCCGCTTTGAAAATTTCTCTCATAAGCTCTCTCTTTCTCTTTCTCATTCTCTCTCTCTCTCTTATCTCTCTCTCTCTCTCTCAAACACACACACACACACACACACACACACACACACACACACACACACACACACACACACACACACACACACACACACACACACACACACACACACACACACACACACACACACACATTTTTGCCGCTATATGATGCTGTATTCTATGTTTTTGGTTTTCTGATTTCAAATGCATACATTCACATACTGTCAATATCTATATATGTATGTTGTGTCAAATATATAAATTCTGAAACGTTTGTTTGAAAATAAAATGAAATGATGATCTAATGTTGCTCAAGGTCACCCATTTTAAGCGAATTAAATGTACAACAATGAAAACGACGCTCTTTCTCTCTTTTACATCACGAAGCTCATCGGTGCAAACTGAAACCAATTCCAAAATGCTAACAACAACAACAATAACAGCAACAATAACAGAGAATCCAACAACAAATATATTATATTGAGTTGAATAAAGTACACTGCCGTCAGAAAGTTTGGGTACGAAGCATGTTTTTCATACAAATTGACGTTTTTTGGTACTCAAAAAAAATATGAAGATGGCATTTTTTTTTCAATTTCTTCAGAAGTATTTAAGTTCAATCTAAGATCTCCATTTTCTTCTCAGATTAGAAATTTGTATCTTGACTCCTTTACGGACTTTCAAAGGCCCGGAAAATGTTCGATTAAGTTTACATATAAAAATGGTCATTTTTTGGTATTTCCACGCATATGGCCGAAAAAGTCCATAAAGGAGTTTGAGAGCGTCGCTCGTGCATTGCACACTGCAAAAAGTAACAAAACCGTCAACGGAATTGGAATTGGATTTGTGGTTTCTTTCATCTTGTTCTATGTCTAACAATATACGTATTTGTATATAATGTGATGTTTTTGTGTGTCTCAATCGGTGAATTGTATTAGTGCTAACCGCGCGCGCTGAGTATTCAAGAGCAAGAAGAACATCGATAACGGTAATAAATTTTGCATAGTTCTTGCAACAATTAATTTTGATTGGATATTTTTTAATAATCTTGAAAGACATTTCCGTTTGTTTGTTTGTGTGTGTATTTCATTCAATAAATCAATTTACACACATAAAGAATATTTCCACAATTTTGTTTTCCTTTTTTTTTTCTTTTTTTTTCTTCATTTTTTGCTCTTTTGTGAAAATAAAGTAATGAACACATCATATATATGAACAAACGTGTATAGAAAATCATATATCTTTGCTAAAGTCGTACCATGGGCGGAATTTATGTCGCATTGGGTCTTTGACCAGCATGTTTACTAGCTTGCTAGTGAACACATATTGACATAAATTTAGGTTTCGTAATAAATAAATAAATAAATAATAAATATATAAAGTGTGCAGAATGCGCGTGTCTGTGAATTTATGAACGATACGCATACATGCACATATTGCCATTCCAGTTTCGCGAAATTGCATGGAAAAGTATATATATATCCATCGAGATTTTATACATTTGCAATATTTCAATTTGAATTTTGGTTTCTCGCATTTCATTGTTCTATGACATTCGAATGTGGTACGATTTACAGATTGTGCAAGTATTTGCGTGCAAGTGTGTGTGTGTGTGTATGTTTGCTGTTCTTCATTTCTCGACGTAAATCTGGCGCGCACTCAAGGGTAAAGTTTGCACTTTTTTTACATCATTTGCAACGAAGAGAAACAGAGAAAGAGAGAAAGAAAGAGAGAGGGAAAAAGAGAGAGAGAGAGAAAGAGAAAGAGAGAAAGAAAGATAAAGAAAGAAAGATAAAGAAAGAAAGAAAAAGCATAATTGGGTCATATTTTAATTTAAATAAAACAAAGCCTTTCTCTCATCGAAACTCACAAAAACATCTTTCAAAAGAAGAAGAAGAATAAAAAAAGAAACACAATTGGTATTAAAAGCCATTGCAAATTCTAATTAATAAAAACAAGAAGACAAGGGGAAAAAAAATTACTTTATTACCCTAATCAAAATCCACCGCATTGAAACAGAACCGCATTAAAATGAATTGTTGCGTGGAAATAAACAGTTGCCAAATAATCATCAACACCAATAAACCTTTTATCAAATATATTGAATTTGTTGATATGAATGCATAATGCGGCAAATGTGAAAACAAATACACATGTAAAAGAAAGAAGAAAGAATAAAAAAAAAAAAAAAAAAAAAAAAACAATTATTGATAATCGTTGAAAAAGTATTCCATGCAGTGTACGGTGATGAAGTAGTCGGGCGACTTTTGCTGACTAATATAGTCGTTGTATTCATTTTTATATTTTCTCTTTCATTCCTTTATCATCGTTTCTTTTTTTTTTTTTAAATTTCTATGTGTGTATAGTTGTATACTGCACATATATTTCTTTCATTCTTTCATTCATTCGTTTTTATTATGTATTACATTTTATTATACTGTATTTTTGTGCTATTGATGGCCGCCGAATGTGATTCATGCACTAGTGCCATTCCGATTATTGCCCTGTTTCTGTGTCTTTGCGCTTTTGCATCGATCGTGGTTGATATACTCGTTGATGCTTTCTAACCGTAGTCTAACGTTACAAAATTATCATTTTCAGGCAAAATAATAATAAAATCAAACAAACCAAATTCCGATTCAAATTTGTTGATATTTTTTTTTTTTTTTTTTTTGATGAATTTCTTTCATATACACATTTAAAGTTTGAAAAGTGCAAGAAAATTGTGAAAATTATTATGAACGTGTGTTGTCATTTTGAGTGAATTTTGATTTTTTTTTCATAAATGTGTTTTATTTACAATGTATTGGGCTTTTGATTTTCAACGGAAGTTTACATTATATGAAAGGAAATGAATTGAATAAATAGATTCGTTTGAGGTTGGTTTCATGGCAAAATTCATGATAGTTTGACCAGAGATTTCAATGATTTTTCTTTTTTTTCAAAAAAGCAAATGAAAGAAAAAGAAAGAAAAATTTGAAGCAATATCATGTTTAGATAAGAATAAAAGGCTCTCTAAACACAATCAATGAAGAATTACTCTTTACTCTGAATATGTTGAGCAATAATGACAAGTGAATGTGTGAAAAATCTTTACACCGAAATGATTTTTATTAATAATGTTTTTTTGTTTTTTGTCTCTTTTGTAATTCTTTTAGTTTTGGATCCATCAATAATGGGACAAATGGGACCGATATCACCGCTTGAACTAAAACCAGACACATCACTTTTAAATGGAAACAGTATGGGCGGTTTTTCACCGGGTCCAGGCAGTCCGAGCAATTTTAATCAAATGTCCATTTCGGCTGCAACAAATATTTCACCAACAACCGCACAAAATCGCCTATCTTACCCGCCAAATCATCCAATAAGTGGCTCAAAACATTTGTGCTCCATTTGCGGTGATCGGGCCAGTGGAAAACATTATGGAGTTTACAGGTAAAATCTCGAAATGTCCAATATAAAACAATTTTAAATTGTGTAAATAAAAAAAGAAAAAAAAACAAATATTAATGTGTGAAATATTTGAATTTCTTTTGCCATCCCCGATTTCCAGTTGCGAAGGATGTAAAGGATTTTTCAAACGGACCGTCCGAAAAGACTTAACTTATGCATGTCGTGAAGATAAAAATTGTACGATTGATAAACATCAACGGAATCGATGCCAGTATTGTCGTTATCAAAAATGTTTAATATGTGGCATGAAACGTAAAGCAGTACAAGAAGAACGACAACGTGGTGCTAAAATGTTACCGAAACAAACAGATGATGTGAGCCAAGCGAATCCAGTTAGAGATTTAACCATTGAACGATTAATGGTAACGATTAATGGAAGCTGAACAAAAAAGTGGAAATCGAAGTGGTGATAATGCAATACCCTATTTAAGGGTTGGCCCCAATTCCGTTGTTCAAGCTGAATACAAGGTAAAACATATTCAACAAGAAAAAAAAAAAAAAATACCAAACAAAAAAAATTTTGCGGTTTTCTTCACATTTTTTTTGTGTTTTTGTTTTTTTTTTTTGTCTTTTTGTTGTGAGATTTCATTTATTTAATGTTAATGCATTGACAATTAATTATTGCAGGGAGCCGTTTCACATTTATGTCAAATGGTTAATAAACAGCTTTATCAATTGATTGAATATGCAAGAAGAACACCACATTTTGCACAAATGCAACGTGAAGATCAAATCACTTTATTACGGGCTGGATGGAATGAGCTACTGATAGCAACTGTTGCGTGGCGTAGTATAGAGGTAAACATCTCTTTTCGAATTTTGTTGTGTTTTTTTTTTTTTTTCTCTTTCTGTCTCTTTCAGGAAAAAACAAAAATGTATGCCATCAAATATTACACATATTAAATATAAAAATATAATTTATAGTTTCTCGACCAAGAGCGAACAAATGCTGATGGATCAATAGATCGGCGAGCACCAGTGCGGCCACCGCAATTAATGTGTTTAGGCCCTAATTTTACGCTACATCGAAATAGTGCACATCAAGCTGGTGTTGCACCGATATTCGATCGCATTTTATCAGAATTAAGTGTAAAAATGAAACGATTGAGCATTGATCGTGCTGAATTAACTTGCCTAAAGGCAATCATTCTATTCAATCCAGGTATGTTAATTAACAAATCATATTAAATTTGAACCGTAATTTAATATTGATAAATTTTCATTTTTTGTTATTTTGTTTTTTTATTTTTTTTTTTTTTTCATCTACAGATATTCGAGGATTAAAATGTAAACAGGATGTTGATTTGTGTCGTGAGAAAATCTATGCATGCCTTGATGAACATTGTCGTAATCATCATCCTGGCGATGATGGCCGATTTGCTCAATTATTATTACGATTACCAGCGTTACGTTCAATTAGTTTAAAATGTTTAGAACATTTATATTATTTCCGATTGATTGGCGAGAAAAATTTAGAAACATTCATTGGTGAAATGTTAGATACACCGTTTTAAATATTACATATATAAAAATGAAAGAGGTCTCACCCCACTGGGGGCTAGAGCAAAAAAAACATGAGACGAAAAAAGAAAAAAAAAAAAGACACAAACACAGTTGTATAGTGTTTGTTTGGATATAAATTATGATATGGTTAAAAACTAAATGTCAAATTTGTGCTGGTGTTTGTTGTTTTTAAAATTTATTGAACATATTTAATCAGCGATTCAATCATACAAGGCACGTTCAATGTAGAAGAAAGAAACATTTAAGAAAAACGAAAAAAAATTGCAAAAAAAATAAAAAAAAATCATAGACAAACATATGAGATTGCTTGTGATTAAACATCACATACTTCATTCCGGCACTCATTTGATTTCTATATTTGATTGATATCATCCTAAAATTTCGTTATTTACAGACATACAAAAATGCAAACAAATTTTTAGAGAAGAAACAAAACTGTGAAGGTGAAAAAGATGAAAATAAACATGATTAGTTATTACATTTCAATATCATAAGAAATTATAGATGAATATATTGATTGATTAAGTACTTGAATAGTTTATTGAAATAATTTATATGTGAAAAAAAAATGGAAAAAAAAATCTAAATTTTTTTTTGATAGATGAATTAATGAGGAGAAAAAAAACGAACTATTTTGTTTCCCGATTATTTTGTAAACACAAAAAAAAAAAAAAAAATAAACAAAAATGCAATTCTAAGAATGTGTCACAAGATATGGGATAAGTTAAATATATCAAAAACAAAAATATAAAAAAATCACAACAACAACAACAAAATTAAGGAATATATACGTACGAATGATGAACAAAAAAATTATATACGATTGGCAATGGGAAATGAGTCAAAGAATTCAAAAAAACACTTATTAATATTATAATTTTTCTTTTCATTCTTTCTTTCTTTCTTTTTTTTTTTTTTTTTTTTTTTAATATGTAGAATGGATGTTATACGATTCAAAATTCAGGTCAATTTGTTTAGAAATAAAACTCAATGAATAACGTAAAAAGAAAAAAAAAAAAATGAAAATCCAATAAATTCAGTATTTTAAGTTTATTTGAATGTTTCAAAACTTAAATGAAAAAGAGATATAGACAAAAATGATGATGCATGCAGAGTCGGCAACGAACGGTCGTTCGTTCGTTCATAGCGTATATTTGAATTGACATCTGCTCGTTTGTTCGTTCATAAGAATCTAATATGCTCGTTCGTTTGTTCGTAGAACAATAAATGCTCGTAGCGTTTGTTCGTTGCTCGTAAGACATTCGTTCGTTCGTTGATCGTAAAAAAATTATGCATTTTTCTTTTAACAAATATTCAATTTTCTATATGAGATTAATGAATTGTCTTCATGAATATTTCTTTTATTATATTTCCATCAATTTCATCAAATTATGAATGTAAAAAAGAAAATCATATCATACATAAGAACATTAAACAAACATTTGAATTAAAAAAAAAAAAAAATAATATTTACAGCACAGCGATCAAATTTATTGCCCGAAACTGTTCTTGATTTAGTATTGGCACGAAACAAATATTTGAATTTTTTGTAATTTTTCACGAAAACACATTTGTTAAAGTCAATTTCAATTTTATTACCTTTCCATAATTCATTCATAATTCAGTGAATTCACAAAATGTAGAAAATTTGTTTTAAGTGAATAATCATTATTTGAAATAAATAGAAAAATTTTTTCTCATCGAAAATTCTAAATAATATTCTAAACAGAATATTTTTTTCCACGAACGAATGAATTTAAGTCTTACGAGCAACGAACAAATGCTACGAACATTTGTAATTCTACGAACGAACGAACGCTCAAATTACATTCTTACGAACGAACGAACGAGCAGATGTCAAATAAAAATCGCTACGAACGAACGAACTGTTCGTAATTTTTTGTTCATTGACAACTCTGGATGCATGCCTGTGTTAAATCATTCAAATAATTGCGATTTTTTTTTGTTTGTTTTTGCTTCAATTTACAACCGGGTGTTTTACGAGCAAACATCGGAACACCATATATTAGAGGAAACAATAAATATGTTCCCAAGATATATTGATATATTTGTCACGACTTTAAAAAATGTAAATCAATATTGATGAGAAATTTAACCATTCTTTCATTTATATTTGATTTTTTTTCTTTTTTTTTCTTTTTTTCTGGTGAATTTGAGCATCAAAATGGCATCATTACAAATCCAATAAGTTCTAATAAAATATGGATTATATATGGATGATAAAGGTAAACTTTGTATATAATTTTGTTGTCGATTCAAATGGATGTGTTTAATGCAACCCTTATATTTCAACGGCATTATTCTCTCAGTATTCTGACTGTGGAAAAAAAAATGTGTTTTCTTTTATTCTAACATTTATTCATTTGACTTACTCTTACAAAGTCACTATTCTATTCATGACAATTGACTTAATTGTATCAGAACCGGTTCCATGTCCAATGTTTAACAGTCTAACTATTCGGTTTACTTGAATCACTTTTAATTTCTTCCTTCGTTTTGGATTTTGTTAAATGAAAGTCCGCTCTTCCATCTTCAATTGTAATGTAATCCTTGAGCACTGATCCAGGTTCATCACGATATGCACATATTGTACTTTGCATTATTTCAAAAGGATTTTTTGATCACAATCCAATATGGATCAAAAGCAGTTGGCAAAGGTTTATCAGTTATTCTATTCGTTGGAGTAATTTTGAAAGAGGTATTTGATGAGCTACTAAATGGCGATTTTATCAAATCGTACACAAAAGATTTAATTGACTCAATTTCGGATCAAACTCAACGAGCAAATGCACAAAACAAAATCAATGATATTCAAACTAGTTTCAGAGCAATTTTACAACATTTTCGAACATTCGATTAATTAATTACGGAATTAACAGAGAATAGTGAAATATCAATCATTTAATGATGTGAACGCGATTTTTCGAAAATATTCACAATTTGCGATTAATTCACTTCTCAAAATAGAAGCAACAATTGGAATTTTTAATCCGATCTTCAAACACTTTGTTCTTTCTCTTGCATATTCAGCGAATTTCCCATTCCGTTTAAATGATATTTTTTATGACTATAGACGATTTGTTGTTTTGCATGGTTTGAACAATTTATTAGTTGAAACAACGGCTTGTATAAACTGTTTTTACTAGTAGAAAAACATATAAATAAATACGAACAGAAAAAAAGCTTAAAAATCGTTTGATTTTGTGTTTTTGTAAAAAGAAATCAAGAAAAGGTGGGTTGTTATATTTCTTGCAACTATTCCTTTGTTGATCATTTGGATTCCAAATTTTGGAATAAACTATTTCTACGAGTCGAATGCCCCTTTATGATACGCACATGTGACTCTTCTCTTTTCCTGTTTATATCTGAAATGCAAAAAATGGTGAATACTTACAGAGCTAAAATTCTGAACTTGAGTTGAATGAAAATGTTCGAAAAGGCGCAAGGAATTAAGAGACGTTGCACATCTCTTCAGAATGTTAAATAGTTTAATTTCATAGAAAGAAAAATTTAGTTTCCTTGGTCAAAGATCTAGATGGTTCAAGATTAACAAAATTATCTTTATAATAATAAATTTCTTTAATCGAATTTTTTAAATTTCATTCTCCATTTAATCAAGTCGACTCCATTCGCTGCATGTTGTCATGAACCATCTCATCAGCTACAATTTGCTTGAATTTTCAAAAATTTAGACTTTTTTTTCTTCCAAAAAAGAGTTCAACTGAATCACCAGCATTCATGTCCACATTTCATTGAATTATTTTTCCAAAATTCTTACCAATCTTTCAATTGTTTCAGATAAATATCTTATTAATAAAACACAAATTTTCAATTCAAATTGTATAATTTCATTTATTTATTTATGTATATTTGTAATATGGATTTAAACATGAGTTTATAATTTTTTTTTTGTTGAATGATTAATAGTAAATTTGAAATGTATGCCCTCTGTGTATAGCCATCAATTTGGTGTTGATTGAATTAATTAGATGAATAAGAGAAAAAAAAACATGAATCTAATTGTAGCTAATAATTGAAATTCATCAATTTTTTTTTCTTTCAAAGAAAAGGAAATCTTGTCGAACCTTGTATGATATTGTCTATATTTATGAATTGTGAAAATGCAACTAATGCGAATACAGAATGAAATTTAATTTCGAAATTAGTGTCTCGCTCGCTTTTTTCGTTTTTTTTTTTTTTTGTTTTTTTTTTTTTGGTATTTAAACTCATTGTCTTCTTCCATTAATTAAAGTATGTAGAGATTGTAGATAGATTTTTTTTTTGTGTTCGCATTTTGTTTAGATTTATGGATTAACTTTAGACACTGATTTTAAAACAAGTGCTTTCCTGTGTTGACTTCTTACACACTTAACATTAAGTTTTATTGAAATCTCACAAATTTTTTTACGCAAATTATTGTATCAGCTATTGCAATTACGTTTATTGCAAACAATCCTATATAACTGAATGCACAAAGCAAAGAATGAAAAGAGAAAAAAAAATTTTTTGTTTTGTTTTTTTTTTGTTTTGTTTTTGTTTTGTTTTATAGAAGTAAATTAATAATGTAAATCACAATTTAAGACTTTCTCTAATTTATTTTAATAACTAAAAAGGAAAATAATCTTAATGCTTGCATTTTCGTTTGATTAAAAACAATTGCTAGCGCATAAATTTTGAAACTCAATTTATGCACTAATCGATTTAATTGTTTGTTCATTTTTTATGAAATTTCAATTCTTTTGTTTATCAAGTATTTGAATGTCATTGATGATAATTTTCATCAGTTTATGGAATTGGAAATCTATATTTTTGTGACAAATCGTTCAAACGAAATTCATTTCCACATCATTCATTTTTTTTTTTTCTTTTTTTTCATCTATTTTTGGTGCATTTTTCTGGTCTCAACAAAACAATTCCATAGAATCTTTTCTGCAATAAATCAATTTATCCATGCAATATTCATCATTATTTAATGTTATTTATTCAAAATTCGAATAGTAAATATTATGTGTTTTATTTTTCTCTCTCTTGTTTTCACATTTTGCATTACATTAATATTTTGAAGCCAAAATTGCAACATACACATTACACACAGTGTCAATAAAATTTTGTTTATTCTTTCTAGAAAAAAAAAAAAATACTGCTTAATATTTTTATAAATTCAATGCATAATATTTCGAGAAAAAAAACTATTTCATTTTTACACTGAAATGAATTATTATATTCAGGTAAAATTTGTGTAAATCCAATATGCATATTCAATTGTTGAAAGAAGGAATTGCACCAAAAAATATAAAACAAGCAAAAACACACGGAACTTGGAACAATGTAACCCCACTGTAGCCAATGAGAGATGGAGAGGATAGGTTCGACAAAAATTTTCCGAATGACATTTTTAGCTGCAAAACTCATCAACAATCTACAAATAAATTGAAATTATATTAATGTAATTAACATTGTATGGCTAAATTTGTAAATAAATTGTTACCTGTGTTACAATCAATTCAGACAGGCAAATGGGATTTACTTTATTTGGCGATTATATTGATAACAAATTTTATTATTATTTTAAACTGTTTAAAGATATAATGTCCCCTGTTGTCGTTGATCAAAATGGTGTACATATAGTTTCTTTTTGGACTTTTCTTTTTGTGGTCGTAATTCCCACATTAAATTCGATAAGCTCCTGTAATGAAAAAAGAATTTCTTATCAAATTGAAACTTTTTGAAAAAAAACCAAAAAAAAAACCAAAAAAAATTCGGTGAAAATAACCAAACGCGATTTCAATGTTACGCACCTGGGACGGGACAATCGGCGCGTTTTTTTCTCTGGTAATTTTGATTCGCCAGATGTTCGGCCACCACTTCGCGATGAATCTAATGTTCCCTCCCGAGCACATTGTGTACTGGCACTTTTACTTAATTTGTGATTTATAATTTTGTCATGGCCATTGGGTACGGTTGATATTGGTGTAGTTGAATCGGGTGTCAATTGTAAACTACTAAGACTTTTATATCTGCACAAAGAGAAATAAAACAAAACAAAACAAAACAAAAAAAAAAAAAAATGAAATGAAATGAGAAATAATTAAAATGATTCATTAATGTGATTTGAAACTTAGAAAAAAAAAAAGAAGAAAACAAATCCACTTATAAAATAATGTGTAACTCACCTAATATGAAATAAAGGGCTTTGAGGCTCCAAATTATCTTTGCTATTGATGACGATGCCATTTCCATTGCCATTTATATTAACATTACCAGGTGATATATTACCATTTTGTGATTTTTGATGTAAACTGCATGAATTTTTTACATATAATTTTGGTAACGTTGGCCGATGCCGTTTCTCCGGTAATTTTTTACTTGTTGGAATTGTTTCAATTGGTGGTGGAATCGGTTTATTATCGTCCTGCAAATGTATTTAAATGTTTATCGATCAATATTTGTTCGTAAACAAAAAATAAAAAAAAAGGAAAAGAATTCAAAAGCAACGAACCTGATTTTGATTTGGTGGCACAATTTGATTGTAATGATGATGTTGATGTTGATAAAAGTTGCCATTTGATTGCTTAATTGACTCTAAGCTGTTATTATTATTGCTACTAGTTTTAATCAGACTATAATTACCACTGTCTGGCTGTGATTTTGATTGATTATCAATACTTTTCATGGTAGCATGGATTGTTTGATGCGGTGTTGTTTGAACAATATGTATTGGTTCATTTATTGAATCGATACGATTTAGATTTTTTGGCAGTGGCGCAAAACCGCGTACATAATCATAAATTTGATCGATATCATCATAATCATCAGCTAATGGTGCTAAATCTGTTTGATACATATACTTGGCTGAATCACAGCTCATACTTTTTCGTAATACATAGCCACTATCTAATGTACCATTACCGCCAATTAATGCTGGTATTTTATGATTGCTACCTCCTTTTGAATCTTTTTTTTTTTATCGGACAATTTTAAATCAACAATTTGTAAACGATCACGTGCATCAGTCAACAATCTTTGGGCTTTTTCCAAAAATCGTGTATATTCAATGAAATTTTCCAATTGTTCCATATTTTTTGCGCGTTGTAATTTAATTTTTGCATTCAATGGTACAGCTACCAAATCAATATCTTTTTGTAATGGCAATGCAAATACACGATCTACTTCAACACATCCAAGCAAACGTAATTCTGGCACAAATGGTTGTTTCAATCCTTTTGGTGCGGTACCATGAACTAATCTGTTTTGGTGTGAAGTTTTTTTTTTTTTTTTTTTTTTTATAAATCAAAATACAAAAAACAATAAATTAACTGATTTTGAACAAAAAAAAAAAAAAAAAAAAGAAAAAATTTGGAATCATTCACTTACCTGACTACAATTGGCATTCGTTTTTTTAATAAATTTTTCACCGTATGTACGCCACTTATGCTGTCTTCTTTAGCAAATGGTGAAAATTTTGCTTTGGTTTCAAGTGGCAAATTAATGACTTCATCCTTTTGCGTTTTACATTTTAAATATTTGCCATTATCGTACATTGTTGTCAATATATCGCCAGCATAAATTGTTTTACTTAAATGATTACATCGAAATGTTTCGCGTACAAGTACACGAAAATTTGGTTTACGGGAGAGATCTAAGACAGATTCGATGCAACGCGTTGATCGTCCATCTTCACTGAGCAGTTCAAAAAAGCCAGGATATGTTTCGGGTATAAGAACTTTGGGACCTTTTGAAATTAACAATGAAATAAAATAACAACAATTTAAACAGATTATTACACATTGCGCAAGAGAGTGAATTATTTAAATATTATGTAAAGTTTGTGATTAGTGAATTGTAATTTAGTTCATTTATTACATTAAAATGAATGGTGTTTTTTTTTTGGTTGCTTTCTATCTAATTTTTGAAAAAAAAAAAAAAAAATTTTTTTTGTTGACTCACCGACATTCGTTGGTTTTCGACCTTCCTTGATTTTAATTGGCTGCGCTAAAATTTGGTACTTTTTCCCAGCATTTAAAAATAGAGCAGTGCTTTGCAATGATGGATTTGATAATGTTGGCACGCCCAAATTTTGATGTTGACCTTTGACTATTTTGGCAATTGCTGGTAGTTCTGTTTTTGAGAAATCTCTGATTTGAAATAAAGCAAAAAAAAAGGAAAAAAAAAACATGAAGAATTTCTTTCATAGATCCCATTGTGATTTTCAGCCAATTTGATGAAATGTTTAAAATTCGTTTTTTTCTTTCTCTTTAGATTGAAACTAATTTATGCTTTGAAATTTTTTTTTTAATTTTTAACATTTATTCGTGGAATATTTTCCTTAAGAAAATGTATTGTAACATTGAATGAATATTAGATACTTATTGTACTTACCTGAGATAAACAGGTGGAATTTCACCAAATCTAGATGCAGCCAAAATGATTTGTCCATCGGTAGCTGCCATATTTCCACGAAATCCAATTATCTTAATAATTGAAGTACAGAATTTATTTCGACGAGATGTCGTCGATGTATTGGCTGCTGTCGATAGTGCCGATGATGATAACGAAGTCGGTGGTGGCGGTGGCAGTGTTGGCTATTTCATACAAATCACAATTAAATTGGAAAAAAGAAAAAAAAATAAAAAATAAAAATCAACATCAAATACACAATGTTTTGATCACATAAAATTAGTGCAAAAACAAAACAAATTTATATAAAACTTACACAGAAACAGGTTGTTGTCTCGTTAAAGTTTGCATCAATGTCGTTTGAAAACATTCACAATCCAAGCGCTTAAGTTATGCAAGTTTCAAAATTCTATATATCTATCCTTCTGTTTTTTTTTTGTTCTTTTTTTTTTTTTTTTGGTATAATCTTTGAAAATTCAAATTCGACAATTGTTTTCTGTGAAAAGACAAAAAGAATAAAAACATTTTAGATGTAATTCAAGTGGAATCGTATTAAATTTGCATAAAAAAAAATTTAAAAAACCCTCCCAATAATAACATTTGCAATGAATTTAAGATATTAATGTTTCTATCAGATTGTTTGTTTTTATATTGTTGTTTATATTTCATACCATTTGCTACAATAATTATACTTGAAGATTTGTCATTGCGTAGCATTGTATGAAACTTCAAATCTTCATTTTTCTTGATAAATGATTTTAACCGCTCCCAAATCTTATTGTTAGTGACAAGTAACAGTCACCCATTTCAAAAAAAATTCATTCGCTCGTTTACCACGTGGTAAAGTTGCAAGTATTTGCAATGAAATCGATTTAGGTACTAAACAATGTTGTCTTTCAATTAAAGAACAGCTACAAGAAAGCCTATGACTGATTCCATATGTCTTTGTAAAAAAAATCTCTTTCGGTCTTTAGTTACCCCAGAAAAAAAATTAATATTTAGAGACTCCTTCATCTCACGGCGTGAGCTAAGAAATTTTTTGCCTGTTACGCCATCTCAAGTCGAGTACGGTGTGAATTTAAATTAATATCAAACAAAATTGAGAAAGTGGACTTCTATGCCGTGGGCAAGTACATCAACTATCGACTAATGGACTACGGCATAAATCGTGCGACGTTACATTGGAAGTGATCTCTATCATTTATACACTGAATGGCACATACACCATTACGGAATGCAAACGACAAAACGTATCATTTTGCCGTTTCCGTTGGTACAGTCAATGTACCAAGGCCTTTTTTAAGAAAAAATCATTACTGCAAATTTTAGTTTTTTTTTCTAATTTTTATTAGTAATGTATTAAATATAATCACAGTTTTCATCACATTCTTCATCACATATATTTTGTAAAATTGCATTATCAAAAATGTGGTTGAAATAAGGCTGACTGGTAGTTTTGGTAGATGATTTCGATTTATTCGAATGACGACGATTCACATCCGAAATCCATTTTTCAGAGGCTTGCCTCGGATTGAATTTTTCCAGTGTTGACATGTTGAAATGGACATATAAATAGCTATTTTCGGTTGATATCATGAGGCTTGATCGCTTACACGTTTTCAAACAATTATTCGCACTGATACAACGCTCGCATTCTGCCGAGTGAGGAGTACAAGTCAAAATTCTTGCGAGCATAATGGATAATTCAGTGAAATATTCCGTACGTTCTTCGTTGACTAGGTATTTTACGAGCTTTGGCAACGATTGCTTTTTTACACTTTCATCACAATTAACCAAGTCGATGTATTGTAAATGTAAATTCGATAAATTGAGATCTTTTCCAAGGACATTGTGAATTTCTATGATATTGTAGTTTTTTTCGAATTTGAGAAATGAATCTATTAAAGTCAATAAACGATCATCTTCATCTTGTAAACGCACTTTCAAACTCTCTGATAATAATGCATTTATCACCACAGCTTTGAATTCAGGCAGGTCTGGTGGTTGATTTCGACCTCTTCGCTCTTCCCATAATTCAATATTTTGCATGAAAATTTTTCCATATAATATCCAACATATTTCGCAGCGTATTCGCTCTTTTCCATCAAGTCGCAATCGATGAAAAGATTTCGAACTTTTACTCATTTGTTTTTCATTTGTCGAATCCTAAAAAAATATGAAATAACCAGATTATCTATGCCAAATATCAAATTTCAAGAGGAAAATATTACTTTTTCTTTGGGAATTTTTTTCGGTGACAGACTTTTACCAATCGAAACAGGAAAAACTACAGAAAAAAAATTTCACTCATTATAATAATTCATTTCAAATGATTTTGAAATAAGACATAAACATTTACTAGCCGTAGTTGATGAATCACTAACACTGTCATTTTTTCCACCGATTTCAGCCACAATTTCATCGTTAACATTAGCTATTTTCCAAAATTAATACAAAAATGTTTCAAAATTATGAGAAAATCAAATAACAATAAGATCATTTACCGATTACACTAGAATTTTCGTTGTGTTGACGATTTCGATTTTCTTCTAAAGAATTTGATTTTTTTTTTTTTGATAAAAAATCAAGTAAATTTGTTTGTGCTCCTCTCTTCATATTTCCAAGTGAAAAAAATTTAAGTTATAAAATAATTTTTTTAAAAATAATTTATGATTTCGCCTGAATATAGTTATCTAGAAGGCCATGAAACGTACAACATTGCACAATGATACTGCGATGAACGGATGAACGATAAATGACACTGTGACTGAAATCAGTGCGCTTAAATTCGTTGTGTTTACACATTTACATATTGAACGGGAATTCGAAACAAATTTCGAACCACATTTATTATTACGAAAAAAACGGTAAAAATATACGTGAAATGTTCACACAAAATACAGCATTAAAAAAATTAAATTTGGTAATTATTTGTATTTTTAAAGAATATTATCCAATTTTATGGATTAAAAACATAAATAATTTTGGTTTAAGACAAAAATTATTGATGCAATCGAATTTCTAAAGACATTTTGACATTTCGATCGATTCAAATCATCGTTAGTTTGTAAACATATTCCATACTAATACAAGTATGGTATAAGTGTGATTTGAAATTCGAAAATCAACGAACTTGTATTTGTATGGGTTATGTTTACAAACTAACGATGATTTGAATCGATCGAAATGTCAAAATGTCTTTAGAAATTCGATTGCATCAATAATTTTTGTCCTAAACCAAAATTATTTATGTTTTTAATCCATAAAATTGGATAATATTCTTTAAAAATACAAATAATTACCAAAGTTTTGTGTGTTCTAAACATTAATATTAAAAAGTATCAATAAGAAAGTGAACAGGAAGGGGAATATAACAATTCGTGACAGTCGTAGACAATCGCAGACATTCGTACATTTTTAGTATTGCTTTGTTGTTGTAAAGTGACCGCACTGTGAATGTCCCGTATACACAGTTGCACGCATTCGAAAGAATTTGTGAGCTGTTGCTTGCGTTATATGCCCCTTGGTGAACAGAGTATTAAATCGAAATGAACAGAGCAAACGAAATGACCAGAGCAACAAAAAAAATGTTTCAGTGTTAAAATGTATATAAAATTTGCTGAAATACATCATAAATCATTACTGCAATTATTGAAAATCATTACTGCAAAAATAGAATCATTACTGCAAAAAAAGATAACAGTTACAGCTTAAAAAAGGCCTTGCAATGTACATTGATAAATCGCTTTCATGCAAGAAATTCATACGTTGATAAATCGTAAAGATGGCGTCAAGTGTGTAGAATTTGAACGAACAGGAACAGATCGCATTTATGAACCAGTTGAAAGAATTGAATAACGTTCGGAAACATTTTGTGTGTTCATGTTCGTTCGAGTTCGGTTCAAGCTGTCCAGAATTGAAAATGACCTGTTCATGTTCAGTTAAAATTTGAACTGCAAGTCGTTTTCCCAGGAAAATCAATTCTATTATATAAAAAACCGGGAAATCATAACTTCAGTTGTTTACTACCAAACGGAAATGGACGCTTTGAGCCACCGGAAGATGAGTGGCAGAAACGAATCTACTATTGCGAGGTGCCCGAAAGAAATTCAATCAACAATGAGGGACGAAAAAAACACCATACTCATCAAGAATCTGTTCAAAGATTTTCGGTGTGTCACCAATACTCTTTTTGCTTGTATTTATCATATTAAAATATTTTAAATGTTTAATTGATCGTAAGGAAAATGAGGAAAATAATTGTAGCATTTTGGATATCATGAATTCTGTAAGTGCTTTCATCGGCTTTGCAACATTTACAATTGCTTTTTACCATTATTGTAGTGGATGGCTAGAAGAAAAATGCAAGTTTTAAATGCTCACAAAATGGATGAAATGTGCTCTGCGGTATTCGGAAACGAATTCGAATAAAATTCTTTTTTTGTTTCCAATTGGAATTGAAATTTTTTTTGAGTATTCAGTGGGCAGCTCTACTTGGAACCAAGCTTTAGTAAAATTTACAGAGGATATGGAAGCCAAAAGGAAGGAGGATATGGATTAATCAAAAAAGCATTGGCAGAACAAGAGCAGCGAACAACAACACCAACAACAGATGAAAGAAGCGTGGAAAAAAACGTTTTCGAGAAACATACTTCAGCCCCAGCACTTGCATGTAATTATGATTACACACAATTGCCCAAATCTTTTTGTAAGATAGGAAATAATATTCCGTAATATAAAAATTTGACGTAGCATTTAATTTCACTAGTGAGCGTCTTGTTCATATCAAAAGATCAAAAAGTAAGAAGAAAAAGAAGAAGAAGAAGAAGAAGAAAAAATTAAGCAAAAATTCTTTAAACCAAATGCTTTAAGATGAGTTGGTTGAGGTTAAAGCAGCAAATCATGACAATGAACAAGAATACAAAAAACGAAAATATCAACATGATTGTGTAAGGAAAAATGAATACAATGTGTTTGGTATGTAATATGAGGAAAATAAAAGAGGTAGCTGAACCAAACAATATCATTTAGAGAAAAGAGAGAGAGAGAAAAAAACAACAAAAACAACAACACCCAAACGAAACACACAATTTCTGTTATTTTGGCAACGCATGACGACTGAATTCTTCTTTCTTTCTCTCTCTCTCTCTTTCTCTCTCTCTCTCTCTTCATTTTGTTCATTGTTTCATAATACACATAATATTCACACTTGTTCATAGTCTTGCTTTCGTCTATTGTGTATAGTGATAGAGAGTTCATTGAAATTAAATTTCCTTGGTTGTCAATCAAAAATTGTGGAATCCAACATGTGATATCCATTTGAAATGGATTTTTGCTCGTGTACATCAATTTTCGTCAATAAATGATTCTAGTTATAGTTTCTATGATTCTTAAGATGCTTCCTCGTCATTTGGAGGTTGTTGCTGTTGTTGTTGTCGTCGTTTTTTTCATCTTCATCATTTTTTATCGTTCAAAGAATATCTTGCAAACAACGAAATGAAGATTGATAGGCACATTTTCATTTTTCGTAATACTAATAAGCAATGATATGTATCTTCGAATCGGCAACTTTGTTCTTTTTTTTTTTCTCTCTCTCTTTGAATTCCTCTAATATAACATCCGTGATTTAGATTTAAGTTAATCTTGAAGAATCTTAAAAGGTCGTACATTGCACACTATTGATTTTTCCTCTACTTCTTCTTCTTATTCTTCTTTTTCAAGCGGAATAATGATTTGCTTTATTATGATTGAAATGCCCCGGGGTATTATTCAAATTTTTTGATCCGAAACCTCTGTTCTGCATGAAATCATCAACATACCGCGAAGCTTCTAGTTGCCATTTTCCATCTGATAGTTCTGATTCTTCTCTCACTCTCTCTCTCTCTCTCTCTCTCTCTCACTCTCTCACTCTCTCTCTCTCACTCACTCTCTTTTCTCTCTCTCTCTTTTTTCCATTTTTTTTTCACTTTTCTTTTCTGATTACCGCATAGAAAATCATTCTGTGTTTATAATTATGCTTGACGATATAGAGTATTATAAATGTTAGCCATGTACAACAACAAATTTGAACTTCAATCAATTTTCAAGCATTTTTTGACAGCTCAAATGTTTCGTGTGTGCTTCATCAAAATCCCATTATGCGTGCGTGCGCTCGCGCGCTCATGTATGTGTGTATGTATAAGCAACCGTATTTAAATTCAACTGAACTAATTACAGTTATTGTTTAATTGATCTTCCAAGAAACAACACATTTTGCATTGAAATTGAATAGATTCGCTAGAACACAGAATTTTAATTCATTTATAAATGAGAGATGAATACATAATTTTCATCATTTTGTGTTTTTTTTTTTTTTTTTTTTTTTTTTTTTTGATATCGCAAAAAGTCAACGAAACGCACAACGGTAACTAACATTATAAATAATTTATGAAATATTCAGATTTTAATTGTTTCTCTATCTTTCTGTTCCTTTTACTCTTTCTCTTCCTGTCTCTCTCTTTCTCTTTGTCTTTGTCTTTTTTTTTTTTTGGCAAACCGTTAATTGTCATTTCCTGTTGATTTTCCATTCTAAATAATTCTGACTATATGAAAACGAAGAATGAATGAAAAAAAAAGTCAAATCAATTGATTTCATCACCTTATGCAATATAGTTTTTTTTTTTACAATAAAAAAAAAACTGACCATTGCTTCACTTGTATTGCAAATCCAATATTGTTTTGAACAACGGAAATGATACTGATTGTTTAACATTATGTATCATTCCATTTATTGTTGTATTTTTTAAGTGTCAATTTTATTAGTTTTACCAAAAGCAGGTAGCATTTTAATAACAATGGCCGTTATATATGCTGCGTATTACGCATATGTCGACTCCAACCGTGCTGAGGCTATTAAATTTTTCAAACATTCACTTGATGATTTTCAAATTGATTAAAATTTCTTCCTATTCGTTTGAAATACACTTTTCTTCGTCTTCTTTTCTTTATCGTGTCTATATTAGTTTTTTTTTTTTTGAAGAAAAAAAGGAACTGAATTAGAAGTCAATTTAATTTCAATGCTTCAACCATATCCTTTTAAGCCAATTATGTAACGAATGAACTTTTAATTATCTTTGGGGCGTGAAATGTTTCGCAACAGAATTTCATCGTTACTATGTCTCTACACATCATGGATATTGATTTTTTTTTTCTTTCAGCAAACAATTTGGTACGCTTTTATAATAAACTAATAATAAACTCATATCTTTATAAATATAAATAATATCCTGAAAACTAAATTTGAAAATTTATTTACTTTTTTTTATGTGAAATCATTTTCTCTCTCTCTCTCTCTCTCTCTCTGACTCTCTCTCTCTCTCTCTCTCTTAACTCCCTCTCTTTTTCTTCCTCCTTCTCCTTCTCTCTCACTACCATCCCTCATCAAACATTCATCGAAATAGATGGTGTTTCGTTGTCACAATATCTGCCTTGCAGCGATCATCACTGTGAAAATTTACATGATCAATGATCGAATTAAATTTTTATGCACGAATTCATTTGATTGGTAAATTGAAAATTAAAAAAAAAGAGAAAAAAAAAATCGTCTTTATTTCCAAAGCATCTAGTCATTTAAATTTAAATTCTTTTTTTTTGCTGTTTTTTTTTTTCACCTCAATTTTTCATGAACGAAGAGCGCATAATTGATTAAAATTTGAAGAGAATCAAAATGAAATCGGATAAAAACAAAAGAACTCTTTATCATGCAATTTGCTTGAGGCTATGCACTTTCTATTTATCATGATGTGCGCGGAATTGCATGGTTTGTACAACACATAGTGTGGCCCAAATTTTTTTCTTCTCTTTCTTCTTTTTATTTTTGTTTCATTCTCTCTTCTTTTTATATGGTTCACATTATGGCTGTTGTAAAATATTAAAATGTATTCGACCAATATATTTTGAAATTTGAAAATACTGAAATACTTTTCGAATTAAATTCACCAAAGAAAACTTAATGCCAAACACATATTTGTTGGTTATTGTTGTTGTAGTTAGTTTCATTTGAGTTTATAGATCAGCGAAACATTTATGAAAATGACAAAATTGCTTGTGGCAAATTGAAGTTGATTTTTAATAGGTGTGCAAAAGAGGTGATAATTTAAGACCTACAATCATGCCTCCGAAACTTTGACATTCAATTTTATTTAAGTTTATTATATTCGAACAAATTATAGGGCCACTCTACTCTGCAGCTGTTGCTGGCTATTATTTTTTGTTTCTGTGTAGTTAAATATGTGTGTGTTCTTATTCAATTTGGTAAGCATACAATATACATACTTGCATCTCTATAAAAAAAAAAGTAAACCCTAATAAATGGATTTAATCGAAATTATAATCCAATCAAAAGCACTTAAAAACGAATAACAGTCGCCTTCATTTTTTTTTTTTTTTTTTTTTTCATTTTTTTTTATAGAAAAAACAAATTTCCTTTTTTCTCTCTCTCCTGTTATATTGCAAGTTATTGAAATTGGAAGTATGAAGAGTTTATATCGCTTGTATGGATAATACATACAAATTTTTAGTGATGCAAAAATTTATTATCGCTTTTAGCTATGACTTGCTACGAATTTTATTTCACAATCTTTGAGACAATTTTCATTTTCTTTTTTTCTATTTTAATGAAAAGCGATAGAATGTGATTTTAAGACTTTGATTAGATATTGAAAAACGATTTTCATGCAATAGTCTCTCAATGGTCTACGCAATTTTGCATTTTATCAGAAAAAACGAAAAAAAAAGAAAAAAAAAAAAATACAAAAGCACTGAATTAAATCTTATTGAAAAAGAACCAACTAAGATTTAAAATGCAATGAAATGGAATTATGGTAAACCTATTTATTTTAATTCAGTTCATCTCATCGTTAAATTTTACGTTGATATTTGGTATTAAAGATAAATCTGATTGAAAATGAGCACTCAAGTTTGGATTCGCGTTAATAGATGTGGTAATTTTTGATGTGCACACATCATTGGTTTTATTTCTTTCGTTTTTTTTTTCTTCTCGTTCTCTCATTCGTTGGTTCGTCATTGTTGTTGTTAATGTTCAATCCTTAAATGCGCTACCATCATGTTCTACTTTTGTTTTGCCATCACCATCATATCAACAACGGTGATGATTTTTGTTATTATTTCCCAGAAATAAGATTGGGATTATGTGTTTGCAAAGCAGCGGTATAGCTGCTCGATCTGGTTGAAATTTCTTAAACAATGGCCTTGAACTTCTTTCACATATTGTGTGTGTGTGTGCACTTTTTTCATATCTTCTGCTGAACTTGTTTCAGTTTGTTTTTTTTTTTACTCTCTTACTCTTTCTCTCTCTTTCTTTCTCTCTCTTTCTCTCTCTTTCTCTCTCTCTCTCTCTCTCTCTGTGTGTGTGTGTGTTTTCGTTTTTTCATTCTGTGGCATCTTTGTTTTCTTTTTATCTTTTCTCATTGCACGTTTTGTGATTATTTGCCTCGCGACCGCTCTCATGTGCACACACATCGTTCAATTATATCTTGGCGGCTTAGATAGTGTTGGACGTTTTTCATCATTTTCTGGCTCACAACATCGAATCGAATTCATTATGCTCAATTCTTATTTTTTTGGGAGGTTTCGATGTATGCACAAAAAAAAAAAAAAAAAAAAAACAAATTGTTCAAAACAAGTTTGTGTAATGTGTATGCTTTCTTCCATTTTTACTTCACATTAAAAAAGAAAATCAAATGAAAGCAAAATAAACAGAAAAGAAGAACTACTTAAGAGAGCATATGGTAAAAGAGGATGAAAATAAAGAAGATTCAGTGCAAGAAATACACTTTATAAAATGTATGCACAAAAAATGTGGTATCATTATTTGGAGAGCAAAGTCGAAAATGTCTTATTTCGTTCATGAAAATTGGTTAATCTTTAAAAAGAAAAAATACAAAAAATATCCATTTTTCTCAATGCACCAAACAAAAGTAAAAATGGCCAAAGGACCCAAATATCTGAATTGTTGAATATAATTTGTTCCAATAATGATATGGTGTACTGTATTTTTTTAATTGAGCAATAAAAGCTGCATAATAATTGTGAATCTTTCAATTTAAATGTTACGATTCGCACTTGTTTTTTTCTTCTCTACATTTTTTTGTTCAAATTGAATTTTAAAAGGTTTTCGTGTGTGCGTTTTTATTATCTTTCATTTTTTTTTTTTTTTTTCTTCTTCTCATTTCTTAATTTCCTTTATTCTAGAGGTGTATGCATCATAATAGAAATATATTGAGTGAGAATGAAAATGGAAATGAGTATTTATCAAAACTAAAATAACAACAACCACAATGAAAACGAAAAAAAAAAAAAAAAAAAAAAACTGAAGAAGAAAAACACGAGCATATAAGTTGGCTGATTGTTACTTTCCGAGGTCGACGTGCGCATGTGATGGATATTTCTAAATTGCCAGAAGCAATATAGCTTTATTTGTGTTCCTTCTGTTATCTCAGATTGCATCTTTTTGCTTGTTTTTTTTTTTGCTTTTTATTCAATTTTTTCCCTTCAATGCACGTGCACTCATCACGAGTAAAATTTGCGTTTTGGTGTTGTTTTTTTTTTCGTCTTCTTCTTCTGCATATCTACAAATTTCTGGATTTTCGCTACCATCATACTTTTAAATGCACCAACACAATCTATTAATGCAGATCTTTTCAATATTTCATCTTCTTGTACAAATGCAGACAAAATCAAGATAAAATTGATTGGGATGCTTGTGATTTAAGTGTTTTTGATGTTTAATTTTAGGTTTTTCATCCATAAAATCTAAATAAATTAATAAATGAATGAATATTGATGAATTTGACATCATTAAGCACAAACAACCATACACGGATATTATTCGCATAATTGTCCAAATCATAATTCTATACTTTGCAATGAAGAGCCATCGCCAACACACAAAAAAAAAAAAAAAAAAAAAAAAATGTTTGCCATTCAGTGCTACATCGAAACATCAAAATATTTTCAACGGCAAATGAAAGCAATTTCTAGGTTTATAATAAATAGAGACCGGTTGATCTTTGACTATAGCTCGTCTCTTTTATGGCCATTCGATCATATCTTATTTGCACGGTTTTTTTTTTTGATCGGTTTGGCGTTGCAGACATCTAATTCAACCATGATGTTTTCTCATATTTTGTTTATCTTCTTATTGGTTTTTATCTTAATTTTCAACCGTTTGACGAATTTTTGCTGTGACAAAAGACAGCAAAAAAACAAAAAAATAAAAACCTCGTGCATATATGGACATTTTTATGATGAAATGTGGGTGGCTATTTTTATTTGAATTAAATTACTTCAAACCGTTTCTTTTACCGTTAAAACGTTTTACTTGAACATAAACACATTTTGACGATACAAATATATGACATTTCATTATAATATTTTATAGTCAAGATTATAATTATCATAAGTCCTTTGAAATAAAATCAAATTCATGCGAATTCAAAAAATTGAATAAAATGAAATTGATTCTCATGAACATTTTTTTCATTTTTAAAAATTTGACGCAATTTTTATACAAAATAAAACATTTTTCTTCCCATCTGAGTCGAAATATAGTCTTGACTACTCAATCTGCAAAAGACAGCTGCAGCTTTCATTTGATGTCGAAAAGATTGGCGATAAAAATCTTATGGTGAACGACGTATGAATTGTAATTGCAACGATATGGTACGTAAATAAATAGAATTATCCATATCAAATGATTCAAATGGTTTAGATTAAAATAATTGTTCATTTAATTGTTATGTTCACATTTACGGAAAATGAGAGAAAGGTAGAAAGTATAAGCAAAAATATTTGATTTTTCAAAAGAAAAAAAAAAACAAAAACAAAAACAAAACAAAAAAAAACAGCTGACACGATCGTTTGAACATTGAAATGTATTTTTGTAGGCTGAATTGAAATTATTATTATAAAGCTCCATATGTTTATGATGAATATTACGAAAAATATCTGTCTTGCTGGCAGCCAATTTGCTGCTGGCAAATATGTATAGAATTGCCAGCTGTTGATGCTTATGATCTTAAATTTGCGATTGATGCATTCGATTAACAGCTTGTGTTACCAAAATAAAATAATCAATCGAAACAAAGCCATAATTTTTTCTCTATTTTCGGAATTGTTCTATTTTCATTTAAAATTTTGAAAAAAAAAAAAAAAAAAACAAAAAACCACATAATTAATGCTATTGATCTAAAGAACAACAACAGCTGACAATAGCAGTAGATGGTAATATATTTGACCAACATCAAATATGCTGCAAGCGAATTAATAAAATCAAATAATATTCTTTAACATATGGATTTAGTTAAAAGCAATAAAGTGAAATTATTCAACAAAAAAAAACAAAAAAAAGCGTAAATTATTGAGACTAATTACAAATGCTTGCCAATTCAATTCGAAATGTCTCTGCAGTGCATTTAAACTTTAAGCATAAATTGACATAAGTTTTCAAATTATGGAAAATAAATGAAGAAATTCTACTCATTTAAAGAGAAAGGGAGAGAGCGAGAGAAAGAAAGAGAGAGAGAGAGAGAGAGAGAGAGAGAGAGAGAGAGAGAGAGGGAGAGGGAGAGGGAGAGTGAGAGAGTGCGAGAAAAAGAGATAGAGACGTTGAGTTCGCATTGGTGCGAATGAATTTTTTTCTTCTGTTTTTTAAATGGTTTTTTTTTTTCTCTTTCCTCTTCTTCGTTCGCCTGTTTTCGACTTGACATGTTAAAGCAAAGTTTCATTTAAACCCATTAGAATACGAAAAGTGTTCTTGAAGTGTTAATATTGGTTTTTTGGATTCACTAAACGTTGGAAAAATGTGCTAACATACTATACACATGCATACAATTTTTTGGTCGCATTGCTGTATGTTTTTGCATCGAAATTAAATGAAAGTATCCCCGTTAAATTGGCCTCATTGTTATCGTGCAAATAAAATTGAGAGAGAGAAAAAAAAAAAAAAAAAAAAAAAACGAGAAGTGAAAAGAGAAAATCCAAAAGTCCAACTCTTATAGTCTGAGCATGAACATTCGTTCGAAAATTATCACTTTTGTACGGCGGCTATGTTGATTTTATTTTTCTTTATTTCTTTCTTTTCTTCTCTGTTCATTTCTTTTCGTTTTGAAAGCATTATCATTGCTTTGGAAATATCAGATTTCGTTTTCGAAACGATTTTTTTTTTTTTTTTTTTTTTTTTCATAAATTCGTACATATGGTTAAATAGAAAGACTAAAATGGTTTTTCCAGAGCTTGTGAATGAAATTATATTGAATTGCGGTTGAAGAAAAAGAAAAAGAAAAAGAAAAAGAAAAAGAAAAAGAAAAAGAAGAAGAAAAAGAAGAAGAAGAAAAGAACCTTTTGCTCACATGTGCATAACATTTTCGGAAATATCAACCTAAATTTTGATGCTCAACTAGATGAAAATATTATGTAATTGTTGAAATGAAAAAATGCATTTTTTCTGTTTGAAGTTGCTTCATGAAATGGAGATGATTGGTATTAGCTAGACAATGAGGACAACCCCATAGATTATGTCATCTTAAATAACTGTTAACGAATTAACATTAAAATATGAATATATTTATAATCATTTGCAACACTGCGAAATAATTGAATGTATTTTTATTCTCTCTCTCTCTCTCTCTCTCTCTCTCTTCTCTTTCTCTTTCTTTCTCTCTCTCTCTCTCTCTCTCTCTCTCTCTCTCCCTTCTCTCTCTCTCTCTCCCTTCTCTCTCTCTCTCTCTCTCTCTCTCTCTCTCTCTCTCTCTCTCTCTCTCTCTCTCTCTCTCTCTCTCTCTCTCTCTCTCTTCTCTCTTCTCTCTCTCTTTTTTTTTGACTTTGTTATTCAATTCTCCTGAGTTGAAATATACATATATATTCGGCTTACAATTTCCTTTTTTTTTTTTTTTGTTTGGTTTGTTTATATGGTTGAAAAACTGGTTTTTATTAGATCCCTTTTTTTTCCTTGCACATATTTCAATTTAAATAAATTTGAGAAAGAGGTCAAACACCAAAGAACAGATAAATGAATCACTTCAATTATGAATTTTATATACACAGACAAAACAGTAAGTGGTCAAAGCAAATGCGAAACGCGCGAATGAATGAAGAAATACAAGACACGCCTTTACCATTTGCAATTCGAATCTATATATATCTAAAACAAAACAAAAACAAAAAATACATGTATATTGTAAGCTTGTGGAATGATCGAATTTTAAGTGTTTGCGGCTGTTAAACATTACAGGTTAAGAAAAATTGCCGGCAATAATCTTGTTTATTTTCTCGACAAATTTTAAAATGTTTTTTGACTTGATTTCTTTCATTTTTTTTTTTCTCCTTCTTCTTCTTCTTCATCTTCATCTCTTTTTCATTTTGTATGTGCTCTACAATTGAAACAAATATTTCAAAGAGTAAAACAACTCATGAAAACCATCTGCCCAATATAGAATTTGTGCAAGAATATTCACTGAGAATGTGACATTGTAAATGTTGAACAAACATTTTTTGTTTTTGTTTTTTGTTTTTTTTTTTTTTTTGGGTTTTCACTTACATTCTTATTTTGATTTCATCACATAAATTCGTTGATTGCTATGTTGTTTTTTGTTGCAATGTTTGACTTTGTTTCGATTTTTTCGTCTGCAAATGATCCAAAAGGTCCTTTTCTCATAAGAAATACTGTCATTATTCAACCCGTAACGCGCATCACTCGCATATTATTGCATCGGCATCGGCAAATCACGACCAGAAGTTGAAATAAGCACACAAGTGTCTTGTCTACCGTCGAGAATACTTATATTATGTTCTGAAAATATAAAAATAAACAAATTTTATAATTGCGCCATAATTTTACATTTTAAATTTTAACTTGAAAATTTTCCATAATTTTTAAATTAAATTTTCAACAAATTCATATTCAAATGTCAAAATAAACGTGTCCAAAATTAATTAAAAACAAACATAAATAAATCATTAAGATTTTATATTTATCGAATGAACTATGAAAATTAATTTCATTAAACTCTTATTAAAATTTCATGAACTTTTGAAATGTAAATAGATAAGACACAGTAACTTGACAGTTTACAATATTGAAATTATATTGAATAATAGACGAAGCAGCGATTAGATGTAATGAAAAGGAAAAAAAAGAAAAGAAAAAGAAAAGGAAAAGAAAATAATGTGAAGAGAACAGAATCGACGAAGAAAAAAGAAAAGACAAAATAGTATCAGACCAACAACCTCCATGATGGCAGATGTTAAATGACATGTTAGTAAAGAATATAACTGTGTCTGAATAAAGAAAAAAAAAAAATAATAATAATAATAAAAACGTTTTTCGTTTGCTATAAACGAACAGTAATTATAAAAATGTGCTTTTACTTAATTAGACGTGTCTTCTGTTTCACTATAAGCCATGTTTAGTTGACTTTTATTACCATTGCCTAGCCGCATTTAGTTTATTTTGTATTTACATTTATTTTGTATGTTGGTATGGTGTGTGCATGAGGGGGAATATTTGCGATGTGTTAGTCGTAACCAAATTGAGCGTCTTCAATCGATATTAAAGTCCATTGTATTATAACATTTCATATGGACCGATCGAATGAATAAGAAGAAGAAGAAGAAGAAGAAGAAGAGGATGAAGAGAGTAAAAAAAAAAAACACTATCCATATGAGCAGCGAATAGACAAGACAGGACAAATTTACATTGAATCGGGACAACGTTGGTAAGCGGATATGCAATGCCTATTATTTTAATCAGTTAATTTATTATCATTTCTTTGAATTATAGGAGCATTTTTATGCGCACGTTCTACTACCGCATCTTCATGTTTAGCAATGAAATGACTTTGCTCAGCTGGCAATATTTCCGATAATCGTTGCCAATTATTTCTTGAGTATATATTTTGCCACATTGTATACAATTTCTTTCTAGCATATATATATAGATTATGTTTTGTGTAGTTTTTTTTGTTGTTTGAGTGAACATCGAGAGCGCACACACATGATCCCAACGATAATTTGAATAGACGTGTGTTTGCATCTCACTTTACGACCGATCTTATTGCAACACTGAAATCGCCATTAAACCGCGATATTCTTTTCAATATGCCTATATTCAGACGCTTGTATACTGTTTGGTTTATTTTCCTTTTTTTTTTCTCTCTCTCTCTTCGTGTATTTATTTTTTATTTTTTATTTTTATTTTTTTTTTTTCATCGTAAATTACATCGTCGTTTCATTAATGTATAACATTTAATTTTCTACATTATTCGATTCTAAGGGAGCAATTCTAGTAGCATAAAGAGAACACTTCAATAAAGTTGTTACTTGAAAATTAGGAGCAAAAGAGAAGAAAAAAAAATAGAGTAGCCAACAACAAAAATCGACCATTTTTTTTTTTCTTTCATTCGCATCTCTACTGAGTCATTCTTTCTCTCTATCTTTCTCGCTTAATCTTTTCCTGTTTCTCTCTCCATCTCTTTCTTTTCACTCTCACTCACGCTCTCTTTCTCTCTCTCTCTCTCTCTCTCTCTCCTCCCTTTTTATGTAAGAATATCTTAATTAGATAATAAAAAGATAATGCATTTAAGATCATTTTTTGTAATGAACATGTACGAAAGCAAAGCAATTTCAATGCAATGTTTATACCAATATAAAGCGAAAAAAAAACAAAATCTGTGAAAAAAAGCCAATTCAATGCGTTAATTTTTATTTGGAAAGTGGAATTGGGTGAACTTGAACTACTCTGACATTTGATTCACTTTTTCATTGTTCTCGATTTCTCTTTATGTGTCTCAAACCTAAAGAAATACTTTAGATTTTCTCTCTCTTTCTCTCTTTCTCTATCTCTCTCCCTCTCTCTCTCACTCTCTCTCTCACTCTCTCTCTCTCTCTCTCTCTCTCTACTCTCTTAATTGTTGATTGTTTAACGATGGACAATGTATTCACATGTTATATGTCTATAGATTGTAGACCATCTTAAATCAAATGTTTGCAAATTAAGATAAAAAGGGGCAAAAAAAAAATGTTAGTTATTCGTAAATAAAATGTTTTCCCATTGTTTTTAATTTTGTATAATTTAAAATGATAATGATTTCACTCTGTCGGTTTCATTAATTCAAATATTTATTGAAAATAATAATAAAATGATGGCAGTTTGTATAAAAATTCACGTAACAAGGTATCGCAAGGTAACAACATAAAAATCAAATGTGTTAAGCGATACATGAATAGATGCGATGCAAGAGCATAAATCATATGCTCGACGAAAAAGAAGAAGAAAAAAAAAAACACGCAAATGAAGAATGAATGAATGAATGAATGAAAAAAAAAACTACACGAAGAGAATAATTGACAATAGAACAAGGTAGACGAACGCTGTGTATTTGATATGTAAATTTAAAATCACCTCAAAAATATATGAATATAAAGATGAAAGAGTGAAACAAAAGTTTGCACACGGAAAAAAAAAAAATGAAAAAGCAAAAAAAAATTGCTGAATCTGCTTTAAATTGTTAGCCACGAAACTATTGTACTTCTGATGTTCTAATGTGCCGGGTTTGTGTCTTCATATCTTTTTTTTTTTTTTTTTTTTTTTTTGGTTAACCAGAGCTCAATGACCAGCGAATGAATGACTGTATTCAAACGAAAACAACATGAATGATGAGAATGCTTTTTGACGACAACGCAACACTGTGTATTTTTTTCTTTCTTCACCTATCCATCTCTCCCTCTTCTCGCTTTAGCGATTGCTCACCTAGCGCATCTTTGTGCGTCTTTCTATCACTGTCAAAGATTTTTTTAAAATACATCTATCTTCTGCTTTATTCTTTATCTTCTCCCTCTCTCGCTCTTTCTCTCTCCCTCTCTCGCTCTTTCTCTCTCGCTCTTTCTCTCGCTCTTTCTCTCTCTCCTTCTCTCTCTCTCTCTCTCTTTCGCTCTTTCTCTCTCTCTCTCTCGCTCTTTCTCCCTTTCTCTCTCTCGCTCACACAATCTTTTATGGTGTTGTTTCATTGTCCCTTTTGAATTCTTTTCATGTTTAAATATTTTCATTCGATCAAATAAACACTCGAATCTCTTTTCACAATCTAATGTGACGTATTTTCATTTGTTTGCTCACTTTGTTACATTTCAGCAAAAGTTCTTCTTTGATTTAATTCTGTTTTTTTTTTTTTTTTTTTACTTATTTCACGTGTTTTTTTTGTCTTGTGTGTTATGTATTGTACTTTGATATGTTAAATGTTCTCTCTCTCTCTCTCTCTCCCTCTCTCTCTTTTGTCTTCTTTATATCATAATTTTTCGTTCATTAATTTTGAATCGCGATTTTGTATGTGTATCACGGTAGAAATAAAGTGAATATATCGGTGGATTGTAAAATTGTTCGCGACATAACACGATGGCGGGCAAAACTTTACCATTCTTGTTGCTCTTGACATGATGCCATGTCATTACAACGATATTATGGGAAAAAATAAAAGAGATATTGTGTTGATTCGTGATATTATAGTTTCATCCGTTATATTTTCCGTTCAGGCCGGCAAAATTTTATTCGCTATTGCTGTTGGTCACACACACACACACACATACACATGCCTGTTGAGCCTCCACTTTGTGTATTGATGACAACAATAACAAAAACAATGATGATGACGATTCACCTTTTCATAAGTTCATTTGCCAACCAAACAGAGAATCTGTCACTCTGCATGAAATCCAATCAAATGGCCGTGCTGGATTTATCAAACGCTGTTTGCTGTTGAACGAATGTTTTTTGTTTTACATTCATATTTCTTGTGATTGTGTTTCATTCTTATTCTATATGCATTTTATTGAACCGCCAATGCATTTTTTTTTTTTTTTCATTTTTTTTCTTTATTCTTTTTAATTTTCTTTTTGAATTTATTCTATCATTAATTTTCAGCAGAAGGTGATGATATGTTATTAAATTTTTGTTTATACATCGTCTCGTACATGCAACAGAGTGTTTGTTTTAAGTTTATATTGTTGAGTTATTGAAAAATGCAGATGATCTGAGACCAATCGAACATTTAAATTTAAGTGTCGAATTCATTTCAGTGGTTTTAGTGGCATAAGATTCTTTTTTGTTCAAATATTTTCTAGATAATCACATTCACGAAACACACACACACACACACACACACGAAAAAAAAAAACACAAAATAACAACTTTTTGTCCACACCTTAGTGCGATGCATTTGGAAATTTTATCATGTACTAAGCTGTGGCGAGTATTAAACTTATTATTCAGATCATGAAATACATCAATGAATATGATGGAAGAATGTCAAATTCCAAATTTGGTTTGTTTGAAATTATTGAAAGGAATATAGAAGCAGACAGACGGACAAATAAAGAGAGAATGGGTTGGAAAGGATAGAGAGAAAGGGAGAGAAGGATAGAGAGAGAGAGAGTGAGTGAGGGAGAGTGAGTGAGAGTGAGTGAGTGAGAAAAAGAGAATGAAATTGCGCTAAAATATTGTAAATCAATGCCATAGACTCAGCGATTGTGACTAAATGCGCATCTCAATGCAACTGTAAAAAAAAAAAACGAAAGAAACACACAAAACAATTCCGTAACGAAATAAAATCAAATTCATTCTCATATGAAGTGATCAAATGTAGAAAAATGAGTAATTGCTGTTCAATGTACTTTGTGAACAGACAATGATTTGATTACAATACGTGGTGTATGGAAAGTGTAATTTGATTTTCGATGTTTGAAATAATAATATTAAGTTGGCGATGACATATGAAAAATGCGTTCACATATTAGAGGAAATTTGTCGCACATATAGTAGTAAAGTTTTTAGCTTTCTAATTTGTGTGCCGTTTTTCCTTGTCTTTTGTTGTTGTCATTTTTGCTGTTGTTGTTGTTGTTTTTTTTTTCTTTGCTTTTCGTCAGCATATCTGTTGCACATGAACAATGAATTCGCATTTGTTTGTATCATTCGAAGCGATTCACAAGTGACAAAAATTCATTTTTTTTTTTTTTTCATTTCATTCTTCAAGCTAATGCTGTGCTTTCAATCACATTCGCAAAAAGAAGAAGCAAGAAAAAAAAAATATTCAACACCAAGATTAAGAGCAAAAAATATATCGTCATCACGCAATGACTGAATGAAATCGATGTGAATGAAATACTAAAAAAAAAAACTGTTTTCTAATGACAATAACAACTTTTATTTTAAACAATGAATGCTAAAAATTCAATGTGTTGATGATCATTGTTGCGATATAGTTCCAGCTTTCTGAACTTGTGTCAGCAAGAGAAAGCATGAATTGACAGATTAGCATTTATTTATTGTGTGCGCATTTTTTTTTTTTTTTTTTTTTATATATTTCATTCACGCTTTTTTCTGTTTACCTTGATTTTTTGGTGACAAAAATGTGACATTGATTTATACAATAAGTTTCAAAATGTATTTACATGCACGCAAGCACACGCAGAAAGAGAAAGAGAGAGAGAAAGACAGACAGAGACAGAGACAGAGACAGAGAGAGAAAGAGAAAGAGAGAGAAAGAGAGAGAGAAAGACAGAGAGAGGGAGAGAGAGAGAGAGAGAGAGAGAGAGAGAGAGAAAGAGAAAGAGAGAGAGAGAAAGACAGAGAGAGGCAGAGAGAGAGAGAGAAGGAGAGAGAAGGAGAGAGAGAGAGAGAAAGAGAGAGAGAGAAAGAGAGAGAGAGAGAGAAAAGAAAAGAAGAAGCAAAATGACGAACAAACAATAATCTAACACTCACGCAATACACAAAATACAAAATAATATATATTTAAATATTGGACAATTTTTGGTTGAAATGAAAAACTTTCAAGTATACACTGTTATCGTTTTTCTTGTTTCGTGTGCATTTTCGAATATATTTAAAAAGGGATCGAAATGCCAAACAGATGATTGGTTAATCATTTTCTATTAAGTTATTACCACATCACTAATTTTTTGTACACATGAAAATGATTCAAGTTCAAGCGAGAATGAAAGAAGAACAAAACACCAACAACAATAACAAAAAAAAAAAAAAAAAAGTAAAGAATTATGAAGCACAAGAAGTACACAAACATACACGAAAAAAAAAATGGAAAAAAAAGCACGAACAAGAAACAAGCAAACACATGAAAAGCACATAAAAAAAAAAAATCATAAAACGAACATGATTCAAGATAAACCGAAACGAATATACGGTAAGAATATCGATTTTCTTGCAATGAAAATTGAGAGATGAAACAATGAAGATTGAAATGAGAAATTAGAACAATTATTGGTAGTATTGATTTGAAAATATTTTTGCGGCTACAAACTGCACATTGTTTGACACAATTTTGAATGCTTCGATGCTATCCTCTCTTTTTCTCTCTCTTTCTCTCTATCTCTCTCTATCTCTTTCTCTCTCTTTCTATCTCTCTCTCTATCTCTCTATCCCTCTATCTCTTTATCTCTCTCTCTCTATCGCTCTCTCTATCTCTGTTTCTATTTCTGTATCTCTTTTTACAGTATATAAATCACTGATCGATTTGCTTAGAGAGAAAGCGGCACAAACAGAAAATAATTTTATCATTTGATTTACAGATTGATGTTCAACGGATTGATTACGCTCCACGGCGTCAACACTTTGACTTCACTTAGTTGGTTGAACCGTAGTCGAAATAAAAAAACAAAAAAAAAAAAAACTACACGTTGTGCTCACAATGATTATTACAGTGTAATTAAAAAACATGAATTAGAAAATATATGTAACACATAGTGAGAGAGCATTAATACCATATCGAGAGCTCCAGAAAGAATAATAATAATTTGTTTTTTTTTTTTTTTTCGTTCATTTTAAGGTTTCATACACAGCTTAAACAAGCCAACACAAAAGAAAGGAAATTCGAGTTTATGGTATGGTAAAGCCTGTAATTAACCGGTAGTGGTACATTTCCTATCTGGGTTATGATTTTCGTTTTTACTTAAATACTTATTTATTTTTTTTTTTTTTTTTTTTTCATTTATTGTTGAATGCAAAAAATTCACATATCTGAAAATGTGTCAACTGCTTTTGCGAAGAAAAAAAACTATCGTTAAATCAACCATTCTTGCGTATTGTGTATAAGGGTTTTGTTTTTATTCATATGGCACATACCGATCTTTTTTTTTTTTTTTTTTTTTTCTTTTCTATTTATCACTTGGTTTCTTATGAATTGTGAACACGAACAATACTTTTCCGATTTATCATATGGGACAGGATAGAATTTTTGTTTCTTCTCTTCTTCTTCTTTTTTTTTTTACTTTTATTTTTGCCTTTCAGTTATCTATTTTCTATTCACAAAATGATGCTCGACAAAATTATCGCAATTTTAAATTCACCATTCAAATCACTTTACTGATGAATGCATCATCATGTCGTGCTTTTCATTCGACCATGATTCATTTTGCATAATATTTCACTAAAAACATTCGTGAGCAAACAATTTTCATTCAAAACATGGACATAAAGAACATTATTTTTCCCGTTGAGATCAAGTTCAGTTCGTTAAAATGTTTATGTTCTAGTTCTAATTTCAATGTAATTTTTTTTTTTTTTTTTTTTTTTTTTATCTATAAATTTTGACTTTCAAACATTTTTTTGTTTTTTTTTATTTACTTCTCTTTTTCGTTAAATAAGATCATCAGTGCACATCAAAAATCAAATCGGTAAATTCTAATCATATATAATCATTGAAAATACACAAAAAACAGCAACAACAACAACAACAAAACAAAATCAACCGTTATTTTGAACACAAAACAAAACAAAACAACAACAACAACAAAAAACTGAATAAACACAAACATTCACATCAATACAAATTTATCCTGTGAGTAAAAGTGGAATTGTTGTTTTCGATAATGCCGTCACCAATAAATATGAAAATATATTAAAAAGATAGACAGACAGAGAGAGAATAAATGAAAACAACAACGGTAAGAACAACAACTTTACACTTTAGATGTTAAATATCCGAGAGTCAACATTCTTCTGCACTTGAATCAGAAAAACCTCTTTTTTTACAGATAAATTTTCTTTATTTCTCTTGTCTCTTATATATGTATATTTTTCTTCTTCTTTTTTTTTTATTTTATTTTTTTTTTTATTTTATTTTGTTTAATATACGATAGCACTCTTGACGAAAAAAAACACACACACAATTTTAGTCCGATGCAATTGAGCACGTTGAACGTGTAACGACCGACTGATTTGGTCCGACTAAAACATGTAGCATGAAACCGCGCTCTCACTCTAGGCTGATGCCATTCCATTTGCTTCTGTTACTGTTGTTGATGTCGATGTGTCGTTGTCGCTATCGTTTCGTATGCTTTGGTTGCGGATTTCACGTTTAACACATGTGAATTCAACGCATACACACGCTTAACATATCATGTGTGAATAATGAAAGAAAAAAAAAAACCAAAAAAAGAATCAACAACGCAACAATCCGGCCGAAGCTTGTACCATGCCCAACTTAAATCATGTGTGCGTATGAAATCCACACAAAAGAATTTATGGAAGAGAAACAGAAAACAGAAAGAAGTAATGATAAATTATAGGCATGCGTTGCTAAAATAAAAATAAAAAAAAAAAAATAAAAATCTCTCTCTAATAAATGCATCATTTTAAACTTGAATAGTACTCTGTAATTTTCTTACAATTTCAAATGATCCATTTATTTTCATTGCATAAGGTTAATGTATAAATGAGTCGTTAATTATATTCCAATCGACAACACACACGAAAAGAAAAAAAAAAAAAACGAAAGAGAAAAAAAAACCCGTGTACACACTCATAAATGGGATCGTCTGGCTTTCTTCACTAATATCTTCCCGCATTAAAATCAAAATGACAAATAATCTAATGCATATGAATCATTGTTCATGAAATCGCTTGTCGCCAATTTTCTTCATTTTATTCTTCCCCATCTTTCTTCACTTGAACATCCATATCCAACAATATTGTCAAAAGATGCGTGCAATTTTACATGGAGAATATTGATTAATATTATTTACATAATTCATCATTGTTTGTCGATGAAATTATTGTGTATGAATAATCATTGTATTTCGATTTAATATGCGTGAGTGTTTTGTGAATGTGTGCATTTTTTTTTTTGTTTTTTTTTTTTTTTTTTTTTTATAGAAAAACCAAATGATGCATACTATACTAATATTTGTTGAATGAATTCTTAGAAATCACTGGTAACATATTATATTATGTATTTTCCGCTTCTTTTTATTTCGATACATCTTTCTTCTTTCATGTGTCATATCATGTCGATCACATATGAAAGAATAATGAATTTAAAGTTGAGTCTTTTTTTACTTTTTCTTCTTCTTCTTCTTTTTCTTTCATTCGGAATTAATTCGAACTTGAAAATTATTTTTTAAATTGTGAAAGCGAAAAGTCAAATTTAAGAAAAAATCTCTAAATAAATACAAGCGACGAACGAAGAAAAAAAAAAAAAATTATACGAACCAACAAAGAAACAAAAAAACTACTCTTTACAGTGATCAATTTCAATTATATGTCTGTACAGACAGGCTGTACATTTTTCATTTCGATAGGCTTTTATACAATTTATATGGTCACTGTCACATCATGTCTGTATTATTCACCTTGAAAAACTGAGCAAATTACAATTACTTGCGAATATACAATCGTATTATTTATGCGATTTTTTTTTTGTTTTGTTTACTATAAAAAAAAAAAAAAATTCACAGTTTTAACGCATATTTTACCAAAATTGTATACAGAAATTATTCATATCACACCTCAATAATGTTTAATAAACATTGTTTATTAATATGCCATTTATAAAATGCATTTATATGGCATAAAATATGGAATTTCATTTAATCATATAGAAATATATATTAATTAATTTAGAGTTATTACAAGATATAGTTTTGTCAATTTCGATTCGCATTTATGCGCAGTGGATGGCGTAATATTTTTCGTTTTCAAATTTGTTTTTAAAATATTCGAGATAGAAAGAGAGGGTGAGAGAGAAAGAGAGAGAGAGAGAGAGAGAGAGAGAGAGAGAGGTGAGAGAGAGAGAGACAGAGAGAGTGAGAGAGAGAAAGAGAAAGAGAAAGAGAGAAAGAGAGAGAGACAGTGAGAGAGAGAGAGAGAAAGACAGAGATATAGATAAAATTGTATTTTTTTTTATACGTCTATTCTAGTTTGCACAGAGGTCAATCGGATTCACGGCTCAATCATGCCATTTAAACGGAGTTAAACTCGTGAATTAGTGACAGTGTATATTTTGTTGTTGTTTGTGTGCTTTACTCAGCTGATTACTTGACCTTTTGTTGTATTTTATGCATAAATTACGGTTTATTTCTCAAAAATATATGAATTTTTTTTTTGCAATATGCTAGCTTGAGTCATTTACCGTATGATGGATATTATTCGAAGAATTTTTTTTTTTTTTTTTTCTTTCAAATATTTTCATTCTATTTTGACATAGACTATATAAACCGATTACAAGGGTCTATTTCCGATATTTTGGACATGGGTTTTCTGCAAAATCATTTTGCTTTTTTCATCAGAATATGCGAATTAATGAAATTATGCTTCAATCATTATGCAAATTTTTATTTTCATTCAATTTTTTTTTTTCTGTTTTGTTTTTTCAAACGCAAATTAACACCGCAAAACCTCAACCAATCAGAATTACAGAATAACATACCGAGAACATGAAAGAATTTACCCAATTCACTTTTTCTATTCATATTCAAAATGCAGTAAGGATTGTAGACACAAATACTAAGTAAATAAAAGTAAAATATCAATATAAATTATTAGTAGATGTATAGAGTCAAAATGGTGTACATTCGGTGCAGACCTGTGATTATACGGTTTGAAGTAAGAGAAAAAAGAATAATAAAAGGGTGAGAGAGAGAGAGAGAGAAATTGCTAACGGGAATTTATCTTCCAATGAAGTCACACGAACCAAAGAACAGGTGTATTTCGCATTTATCTTTCGTGTTAAAATATCTTTGCGTAGTCCGTTTGTTATTGACTTTGAGCAAAAGAGAGTGAGAGAGAGAGATAGATAGACAGAGAAATGAAATAAAAACGACGAGAAAAAAGAATATATAAGAAGACACATACCCGTTGTGCCCCGATGGTGGTCACGTACAAAACGCAACTCGTTTTGCTATGTGTACGTATTTGTACTACTACTATTTGAAATGCGTTCACTGATTACAGCAAATTTGGACCAAAGGAAATTAATTGATACAACTGATATATAATTGAAAATGTTAAAATGAAATAATGAAATCCATTTGACTTGTATACAAAGCTAAAATAATTTCGTTAATTCAATCGGTTCTTTTTAGATGAGAAAAAAGAATTTTCTCGTCGATGTAGAAAGACAAATGTCTCAAAAGCGTATAATTTTCAATAGCAAACAAGCAGTAGAAGCGTCTATGTTCAAATTTTAATGCACATCAATGTAGCAGTAATTCTTGAAATGTTACGCAAACAGTAACACCATCTTCAGCCAATTAAACATCTCCTTACCAAATTCTGATGTAGTTTTTTTTATTTTTATTTTTTTTTTTTTCTTTTTTTTTTTTTTTATTTTATTTCAATTGAAATCTTTATTCAAAAGGTATCAAATTCGCAGATGGCGTTGATATCACATAAAATATCTTACACAAATATTCATCATCTGAATTCCATTTAGTAAAAATTATTCATGCAATTGCGTCGCAAATTCAACTTATCTATATGTATACAGAAGGCAACCGAATTGTTGCTCGCCATTCGTTATCATTGTTTCTCCTCTTTTGTCACGCTTTGATAAATTTACTAGTTCTATTGAATGCGAAATCACGAAAAGCAGTCAGAATATAAAAATAAATTTTACGTAGACGTGTGTAAATAATATCAAGATGACACCAAACAGAAGAGACGAGAATAAGACAGCAAAAGACCAAAAGAGAGAATGATGATGGTAATGATGATGATGATGATGATGAAGAATAGGAAAAAGAAGAAGAAGAAGAAGACAACGCAAAAAAAAAGTGGTCATCAGTTGCATAAATACCTCACGGGTCTAGGTCTAATTTGTGTTGCTTTCTCATTATTTACTTTAGTCTGCATGCAATCATTCTTTTAACGGTCGTATCTTAAATGTCCGCTCTACCAATCAACATTGAATGACAATGACATTGTTTTTATTTGTATTTCGCATGCAATCGCTATCAACATAAAACCACGACTGGCACATATGCCAGCCATTTTAGCCATGTGAGTTAGTGTGTTTACGCAAAATAAAACAAAAAAAAAAAAAAGGAGAAAGAGATAAAACGATGATGAAGAGAGGAAGAGAGAGAGGGAGAGAGAAGGGGGAGAGAAGGGGGAGAGAATGGGGAGAGAAGGGGGAAAGAAGGGGGAAAGAAGGGGGAAAGAAGGGGGAAAGAAGGGGGAGAGAAGGGGGAGAGAAGGGGGAGAGAAGGGGGAAAGAAGGGGGAGAGAAGGGGGAGAGAAGGGGGAGAGAAGGGGGAGTGGGAAAGAGGGAGAGAGAGTGAGAGAAAACATCATGATGACGCGTATGAAAGCAACGACCACAAAATAAAAATGGTGATACAAACATTATCGTCTTCTTTTTTTCTCGTTTTGTTGTTGCCTTCTTTTATTTATGGATGCTTTCGTTATTTCAAACAAAAAAATAAAAAAAAAAAATAAAAAAAACAAACGAATTGTACATAATAAATAACTAACAAATAAGTTATTTATAAATATTTTGTAATAAGTATGCGACTAATCACAATGGACTTTACATTGCAACAAACTAACCAACATGTTTTGCTTAAAATCTACATTTTAGATTTTGTGTCTAGTCACAACGAAAATATTTCAGTATTCATGTAGATATATTCAAATTAACAATCGGCGACAATAATTTAGTTGTTTCATTGTCTATTCCTATTCCTATTCTTTTTCCTTTAATTTAAATACTCTTTTTCTTTAGTAAACATCATCACTTTTATGACAGTAGAACAATGATGATTTTTTTTTCTTCAAGTTAAGTCTATGATGTGATTTGTTGATTAAATTTTTTTTTGCTTTTAAAACGATTCATCCTAAATGATGTCATATGATATCTTAACGGTCATTCATTTACATTAAATTTTGAAGCGTTTCAAATTTAATCCAGAATGAATAAATATGTTTGAAATTCATTTGCGAATACTAATTTTTGATTATAATATCTTCTTCTTCTTCTTTTTTTTTCACAATGATCATATTTATGACGATGCGATTGAATTACACAAATTAATTGCAAATATTTTGTAGAAGTAAATTTTCGCGTTAAATTATTTTGTGTCGTCGATTTAAAATGCATTTTCTCATTCTTTATTTGTCACATAATTCTTCAATTAATTTGCAAAAAGATAGAAAGAAAAGTACATAGAAATATGATGAATTGGTGGGCAAAAATGAACGATATAATATCGAGTTGCAATTAAATGTTCATCTTCCTTTCATATCAAATTCATGAAAACAATACATCACGATAAAACTCATAAATATGATTTTATTGAAAATTTTATGAAAAAACAAAAACATTTAATGAAAATACACAATCCAATCAAATTCATTGTAATGTTGACTGTTTATTTAATTGGATCAATCAATAGAAATTTATAATAGTAATTTCCGGGTTGTAACAAGTTGTAACACAAAAATACTCATCATATTCGGCTGATCAGCATAAATTTGTTCCAGAAAATTCAAAAAAAATATGCAAAACCATCATGTTTCAATTTAAATCTCATTTTTTTCATCACTAAAATTACATGGATTTTCCACAATATTTTCATTTTTGGCATAAAATTGAATACAGTGTCCGGATTCTTGATTCATAAATGAAACTGTTTGATCTATGTGAGTAATCATATAACAATTTCTTTTTTTTTGGATTTTATTGTTCGATTTCAGGAGTAGTAAGTGTTCCGACATATGTATTATCCGTCAAAATTGTATATGTGAGGCAAGTAACTATTTCCAACATTCAATAAAGAAACTAAAGAATCTTCGTGCACCAGTGAGATTAACACTATACAAAGGATAATTGCACTTTTGATTTTTTAGTTTTTATCTTCTTTCTTTCTTATTCAATGAAACGCCCCAATCTTTGACTTTATTTTTTAAATTGAACTTTTTTTTTTTTTTAATAAAAAAAAATAAATTGAACTTAATTGACACTTTGAATATTTTAATCGTTTTGACTTCGATTTACGTTGTTGACGTTCATATTTATATCAATTGATAGTGGAAACGATTAAATTTGAAAGCAATACATATTTTCGTTTCATTTCGAATTGCTTGCTATGCAAGCTGCAGATGTGATCTTTGATATATTGTAATTCAAATAATTGCTGTTCAAATGCCAAACAATTTCTTTACTACGGTAAAATTTTTACTAAAATGTGCTTTATTTCATTCGTTACTAAGATATGAAAAAAGTATTATCAAAGTGAGAAAAATGTGCTCAAGCGAAAGCGATGTGATGTTATCTAAGTCCAAAAAAAAAGTAAAAAAACACAGTTTTATCCATTTAATCATGTCAATTGAATTGTAAGTGTGTCTGTCATTAAAATAGTGTATACCGATTTGGAAAAATCAAAGCAAATAATATCAAAAAAAAAATATATATTCAACGTTGCCCTTCATTAACGTTGCCCTTCCTGTTTAATTAAACAATTTCAATCAATATGTTGTTTTCAAAAAAAAAAAGAACTTAATCAATTAATCATATAAACATTTTTAATTCCATTATCGCATATATTGTTAGATTAATATTAAATAATTTAATTTGCTCGAATCCGATTTGGAGAAGTAAAAATGAGCAAAATATGTAAATCTTTAACCCAATAATTCTCTATGTGACATTAGTTATGTTACGCTGTAAATGTAGAAGGACGCATTGACGAAATTGCCATTTTTGTGTTTCATATTAAAGTGGGTAAAAAAACAAAAAAAAAATAAAATAGGAGGAAATGATTTGGAATTTATCTCGATGTTTTTGTAATACTATGATGACGATGAAATAAGAAGACCTTTTATAAGAAAAGAAGAAGATATCGCAATGACATAATTGTTACCGTACTGGAATTAAAGAAATTGCTTGAAAACATGGTATTTATTTTCGCTCATCTTCAATACTCATAATGCGATGTGACCGATGCGACTGAATGCTTGTAACCGTTTTTAGTTGTGCATGATCTGTTGCTATTGCCTGCATGTGTACTACTTTATACTATAATTTTCGTTCCCGTCCTATTGTATTAATTATCATAGTTTACATCGTGAGCAATTGTGAATCGACAATGAATGTCATTGTAAACGAACGAAATGCAAAAAAAAAAACAAAAAAAAAAAAAAACGAACATGCTATACACAATTTAAGATTCTTTATTTAAGTAACAAAAAGAAAAAGAAAATGAAAAAAGCGAAAAATAAGAAGAAAAAGGAAGAAAAGAAGACTATTCAAGTCAACATTATTTTAAGAGACAAGGAATATTAGATGGAAAAGCGAAAAAAAAAAAAAAAAAAAAAAAAAAATGGCAACGCACGACTTATGCAAAAATCTTGAAGAACGACAACAAGAGCGAGTGAAAGAAACAGAAAAGACAACGGGAGAATTGTTTTTCCTGTAAGTGATCGCGATCGAACGAGGTTTAAGATGACAGTAATTATATTGAGCTTTATTATTAATAAATGAATTCATAATAAATTTAGAAGAAGAATGAAAAAAACACACACACACACACACACAGAGAGAGAGAGAGAGAGAGAGAGAGAGAGAGAGAAGAAAAACAACCTGGCAAAGATTTGTGTAGTTAAAATGTGAATCCCATTGCATAGCAAGCAATTCGAAATGAAAAGAAAAGAAAAGAGTGAAAGAAATAAAAAAAAACGCAAACAAAATGCACGCCACCGTTTTATACATTGATTATTCGATTTATGTTTCACTTTTCAGCTTGAAAGAGAATGTTTTATTTGTTTGTTTATTTGTTTATTTGTTTTAGTTTTGTTGTTGTCTTCATCTTAGCAGCCACACATACACAATTACTGTTATTATTATTCTAATCTAAAGTTTTAAATACTCAGAATATACAGGTTAAGTTTTCATTGTTGATGAAAATTAATTGTTTACTCGCACCTTCTTCGACCATCTTCACTTTGATGAAATAAATATGCATAAACAGGAAATAGTCATTGACCGTGAATATTAAATTGTGTAGAAAAGATTCTTTGTTTACATTGTTGCTTTAACTCTTTGGTCTTTGTTCTATCGTGCACGTTTCATTGCAACAGAATAAATGAAAATAAAAATAATGAAAAAAAAAATAAAAAAATAAAAAAAAACCGTCTACGTACATTCATCAAATGCACAGAATTGTATAACAGGCAGATTTGGGACCACATGGAATGAATGTATGAGTTTTGTTGATATCTTAACTATATTCACATCTCGTGAACATAATAGAAAAAAAAA